>JAVJGJ010000047.1:105472072-105485860 GCA_035590215.1 Microhierax caerulescens
TTTCCAAACTTCTGTGTGTTACTTGCCAAGGTTGGTTGCTTTTCTTTTTTTTGTTGTTGTTGTTGGTTTTTTTTTTTTAGTAAAAAGAGCTTTTTATGTTAAAATTTGTAGACCCACAACAGATGTAATAACCACCTGAACTAAAGACTAGTTAATAGTAGTAAAGACTGGCTATTCTCTATGAGCAGGTCTCTGTGGATGAGTAGTGTCCTGAGCACTTCCACTGAGCCTGCAGGCTGACGGAAAGCCAGGAATCTTTCCTCCAGAAACGCAAAACCTGTGTGGAAACACTGCTAAACTCTCTTTTGCTTTGCTCTCCTGACTAGTTCAGAAGCCTGCAGCACACACTGGGGCAATATGTGCCTCGTGGACACCTCCTGACTTCAGGGAACTTGGGAGAGAGAGAGATGGTCTAACTATCTGGGCAGTGGAATGCACAACCACAACAGGACCAGCTGGTGAACTTGGGAAATCAGGTATTTTGTGCTGAATTTTTAACTTTGAGGGAAGCGATATGAGAATTGCATGGGCGGCATATATCTGCCATGAAGTCTAACTATGGTATATGGCCATTAATGAAAATAGTAGATTTTTTAATAACGAAGCAGAAAAGTCATGAGTCTCTTGTATCTGTGTTTTATATATCATCTGCATTTGGAATAAGACAGGTGATGTGTTTGCACTACAGTAAAATCTTGAAGCTATGATTCCTGGTCCCTCCCGGCACCCAGATCTCCCAGCACTTTAAGGAGACTGCAGCAAAAGGGGAAAATATCCTTGTCAGCCAAGGAGAAGATTGAGGAGGCGGAAAGGAGCTAGTCCTTGCTGGAACAGCACCAAAACCCCCTTCCTCAATGCCTCACAAACTTAAAGCTCTTGTTATAAAAAGGTAAAGAGTTTTACATCTTTTGCAAATCAATCATAATTATAGTGTGTGAAGAAAACAGAGCTGTTATACGCTGAATCTGATCTCAGTGTGACTCCAAGCTGGGAAAGAGCCTGCTGCAGCTGTTCCACTGCATTAGAGCCATCAGCTTCACCTCATTAGGAGAAGCATTCACCTTCCTATGAGATCCCTGCTGCATAACCTCCTGCCCTGCCACTGAGACAGACACGTTTCAGTGTCACTTAACCCCTTGTGTTCCCAGCTGCGCTCAAATGTAGGGAACAGAAAAACCACAGGAACAGCTAGAACAGCTTCTTGGTGGTGCTGGTGTCTGGGTGCAAGAAAAGTACAACTTTATGTACAAAAATATTCATGATGCCACTGTCTGACAGACCAGCATCTGGTGGAGCACCGTGTGGTACAGTGGCAAACACCAAGCAGTTACTCTGGCAGAGGCAATGTATTAAGAAAAGAAAGAGACAATGTAAAAGAAAGAGCAGAGTTAATTGTTTATTACCTTAGAGCAATCTAACATAGCTGAATGTTCCTCCCAGACTAAAATGTATTTTTTATTTTGTGATGGAACAGGAAAGCATGCGGTGGTTCATTTTATTTGATTAGATAACTTTCTCATCAGTCATATTTGATTTTTTTTTATTGTACAGAGGTTTTGTTAGCAATTTTCCATGCTTGAACAAATGTGCAAACTTAGTATGTGTATAATATCGACATAAGGTTTATGTATGGCTCTGAACTTCAAAACATTCTACCTAAAAATCTTCAAGAATTGTAGTCAGAAACATGTGCACATGATTATTCGTGGAGTTGAGTTCTGATCTACACCTCAGGGCCGTTAAAAAAACACAAATTCTACACCTCAGGGCCGTTAAAAAAAACACAAATTGTATTCATAAATGTCTGGAGATTGTATGAAGTAAGGTTGGCTTACAGCAAAGGTGAAATTCTATTTTATGGAGTTCGGTGGCTGGGGGATTTTTATGCTCTTTTTTTTTTTAAGTGATATATGTTCTCTTATAAACTTTTACTAGGCTAGTGTTTATAGACTGATAGAACTGCCTTTACTCTCAATTACTTTATTATTTTTAGGACTTTTGTGTAATATAATCAGTGCCCGACTCTCCTTTCATGTTCTACAAGCTTTGCTAAGGAACAACCCTGCGGACTCCAAAGTCACTCTATTAAGGAAATGAGACTCTTCAAAAGGCTCTGAGCTTCCCTGGTGTTCAGTTCATTTGCTGCCTTTGAACATGAACACGTTCCAACAGAACAAGCATGTGTTTCTGTGTCTCTTCTTCACAAAAGGGCAGAGAAGGAAGGTCATGGATGAAATCAGGTGATGGACTTCAGGCTCTTTTATCTCTGAACATGTGCCAACCACATTAGGCCTGAGAGCAACAATGGTAGAGCTATGTCCTCTTTCTCCACAGGGCATTATTGGAGCTTTCATCCTTTACCCATAACTGGCTGGAACTGGGATTTGCACCTAACTAAAACTCTTTGCTGCTGTAAACACAGCAGGCGATCTCTTTCCTATTGCCAAGCCTTCCCCTCCTAGGGAATGAGGGTGCCATTGGAAAATGAACTACTGCAGGCTGCACGACTGTTACTGGGAGTCAATGGGCTCAGATGGAGCCAGAGCACAGGACTGGGTTTGTCCAGGTGCATAATTCCTGGAGAGTATTTTATAAACTGCATGGATGGGTCAGGTAGTAGAGTGTCTGTGTGTCTTGTGGGACGGTGGAAAACAATTTGTCCATGATTTAGAAGTAAATGCCAAAGGAAAAATCGGGACTGTGAGAAAGAGAAGCATTTTCAAGCAATCTTATCAAAGGGAAAAATCTTATTACATAAGTTTTGATTTAAGTTCTTGTTATTTCTGATCTTTTCCTAGTGGTCATAAACTCTGCATGTATCCCTGGTCTGTGCTATCACAAAGCAACGTACTTCCTTCTCACCTATCCCATGAGAATGGACAAGGGAGGGGGGAGGGGGTGATTGCTTGCTTGGATCCCACAGAAGAAATTTTGGATTAACTTGCCACAGCCTTCTCTGATCTCTGAGACTGGTCCCATTGCCAGCAATCAGTCTAAAGATCAGCCCAACCCAAACATGGGAATGCTTGTCAGGTAACTTGAGCTTTCTAAATGCTTTCTGTTCCTTTCATAGAATGATGTTACAAAAATCACAGTATCCAAAAGCCATTTTCCCATAGTGAAGCAATGTCTGTAAGATGGAGCAAATCAGAACACCCAAGAGAGCTAGTCCAGTGTGAACTTTGGTAACAAAGACTACATCTCCATGCACGTTTTGATCTGGAGCTACTCCATGTTAATTCCCTTTACAAACCTGTTTCGGTATGTACTAGATAGATTCCTTCTAAATCAAACCAAACTGGATGTTCCACTCTGTACTAAATGTTTTCCAACCCTTAACAGGTTACTTAGTATCCAAGCTCAAGGACATTTGGACAGCTTTGATGATGCAGGCCGAGGGATATTTTTTTCCTAGACTAAGATAAAGCCCCAGAACTGCACTGACCAAAAATACGGCAGCCTCAGCACCAACTAATTCATTCTTTTAGGGCCAAATTGCCTGCTAACGTGAACCCACTGTGAGTGAGCCACCAGCAGCCTTCTCTCACACAGATCTCGGCAGCAGGATTTGATGCTATTAATGTTTATACCCTTTTTTCCAGGGTGATGGCTAATGAAGTAGACCGTTCTTGACAGCAAGAATGCATGTGAACATGTTGGAAAACACTGTATGCACTTTATGCTACATGACAGGATACAGAACAAGGTGATGTTTTTGGAAAATGAATTTCAAAGGATGTGGGAATAACACAGACCATCTGTGTAGTCACTTTTTTTTTCTGTTGAAAACATAACTTTTTCCTGTTTGTAAATTTCATTTGGCCCAGTATGTCTGCTTTTTTTTTTTGCTTTACCTTAATCCCACTTTCCTGTCTTTTCACTCTATGACTTGACCTCTTTTGTGCTCAAGAAGGAAATCTGAGGCTCTCTTGAACTCATTTACACTTCTCAGCCTTAGCCTTCCCTTCGATTATTTATTCCATATGTTCAGAGCCCTTTCAATGAAACAGTTCTTCCTGAGTTTCCTTGGTTTAGTTTTTTTTTTTACCACCAGCTTTTGACTTCTCTATGTGAGTAATTTTGCAGATCAAAAATGCTGGGGTTTGCAAATATAAAGCATTTCACATCAACCAACACCATGAGGATTTTTTTGTTACTAAAGAAGGGGCAATAGTAACAGTGATAATGTGGAATCTTGACAATGTTTTTAATTAATTTTATTCAAAGGATGGCAGTGGAGAACTAGAAACACAAGGTTCTGACATTTTTACAGTTTCCTGTCATTTCCTGAATTACCATGTATCAGAATTATCATGACGAAATTCAGATTTCTAAAAATCAGATGTCTAAGTCTGGGCTTACCACTGTGAATTCTCTTGGCTAATGGATCGAACAGTTTATAGGATCCATTGTAGACATATTTTACTAGGAAATGAATTGCCTTATAGATGCTTATGTGTATCTATTGCTTACAAAAGAAACCTATCTTATCCAGCACTAGATACCTAATTCTATAAGACTTAATTACAGCTGATGAATTTGGCACCATGTGTCCACTGTGCCAGAATAAATGTAAGGTGATTTGAAATAATAGGATTGAGACGCGTAGGTTTTCATTGTGACTCCCCATTCATTACCTTATTCACTGGACCACTAAGTCAGAAAATGCAACTGCTGTAAAAGCAATGACAACTGAAGAAGCTTCAGTTTCAATTTCATTAAATATTGCTGAAGAAGTCAGGCGTGTGACTTCTCCCTGCTGGGTAACATGGTGAATCTAAATCTGAAGCCGCACAGCCACTGACTGAGAAATGTGGTGACAAGGAGATCAAGCAGCTGTTAGCTCATGAGCATTTTGAGGCCACTGCAAAAAGAAGGTATTGAGTCCTCAGAAAACTCCGCAATTGCTTGAGGGGGCTCAGATGACGAGCTCTGTGTGGGATGGAGGGTTTTGCTAGGATTGTCAGACTCAGGGCAAGGGATGACTTTCAGTAAAGGATGTGGAAGGTAGGAACAGGACAAAGGCAGACTGCCCTTCTCGATACGCCCATACAGCTAGTGACTTGGGGACCCAAAGTTACATTACAAAGTAAGAGCTGTTGAAATATTTTTTTGACATTGCCCTTTCTTCTGGGTATGGACACCCTAGATGCAGAAGGAGAGTAAGAGGAGAAGCAGCACTTTGCAGTCACAGTAAGTACTGAGCACCTCTCAGGTTCCTATCCAATACTTTGTTCCAAATATTTCTGTATTTATCATTTTCTGTCCTTCACATTATTCTGTCAGTCCTCCTAATAAATTTGCTCGTTTATGTCTGTATTTTGGGGAAAACTTGATAAATAATTAAAAAAAAAACCCTTAACTATTTCCACTGAATCAAATAACTTTGGGTTTGGAAACAATTTAGAAATGTACTTACTGTGACTCCACGCACATATGGATGTGTAGAGTATCATGTACCTCTGCTGTCCCTGGAGAAATGATTGATTTGTACTCAGTGGTGAAAGGCTGGAGGTAGACTGGTTGGTCAAATTGTTCTTGGGCTGCCTTTCAGTCACGCTGGCAAACACCTCACTAGGGCAGGATGGAGCTTTGGCTGGGTCTAATTCTACTTTTTCATTACATTTCTCACAGATGCCTTCTGAGAAGAGCTTTGTACTCTCCTTGTTCTCATCACTGTAAGCTAGAAAGGTCCTAGCAAACCTTATCATTCTCATGAGTGTGATCCAACTCTCCTTTATGTTCTGCAGTGTCATTTCGGTCCAGAATAGATAGAAATTAAACACTGCTGGAGAAATATTTAAAGGACTGCCTCAAAATGTATGTAAGTAATGTACTATAAAATATGTATTTTAATATTTGGTCTATTTACCACTTAGGCCAAGAAATAACTAACTAACTAACTAAATAAATATATAATTGGCTTACTTAAACAGTTGAATTTTGCCAAAATACAAGACTATTTCATGTCCAAAGCTATGGACACCCTTGGGGAGCTAGGTAAATGTGCATAAATCAAAGTGAGAGGCCATTATTGCAAAGAAAAGGTGGTGAGAAACACTGTGCACACAACTGGGACAGTTCTTGGCAGGTATTATATTTAATAACAATGCTTTCAGTCGAGAAATGTACATTTTAGGCTACTGGCCCTGCTCACTACATCTAACATAAGTGATCTATTATTAAAGTGGTTTTCTGTTTTATTGGACTGTAAAGTTTGTTCAGAACACTGTTCAAACTGAGCATGCTTCCTTGCCTTGCTTGTGACTGCCTTTAGGTTCGTATGCCAGCACAGTCATGGAGGCCAAGATTTAATGTGTCATTTTGATACTTTTGTAGGAAGGGGAAAATATATGCAATTTACACAAATTCTTAGTTTCTACTGCAAACTGAAAAAAAAACAAACAACAAGACCCAGAAAACCAAACAACCAAAAAAAAGATGTTATCATCTTGGGTTGTTGTGGGTATGTTTGCCAGATTGTAGCAAGGCATATGTGCTCTGGAGGGAAAAACTTCACAGCTTGAAAAAAAGGCAGCATGTGAGTGGGTTTTATTCCCCCCTCAAAAGTAAACAGTTTTTACAATTAACCCCACTGCTCTGTTTATACATCAAGTAAAATGTGGAGAGTACACACAGTTGTTCTCATTAATTTTTGATAAGCAACAGCAACTTAAAAAATTACTCCATGGTTTATGCATTACCAGGTCTTGAATTTGATGGGAAACATATGCACAAACAGACTTTCATTCTTGCTGTATGACAAAAGAGGTGGGAAGCCATGGAATAAATAAGTTCAGATTTATCTGTTACATTGGAGTCTCCTTCCCAGTGTTCCTTGACAATACAGACCCATAAAACAGATCATGCTTCTAAGCTGCCTCTTCCACTTGATACCAATCAGCATATATGCTACAAGGTGGAGAAACACACTAGGAAAAAATGTACATAAAATATGCCAGTGCTACTTCAAGGCTATAGAAACAAACAGCATATCTTGGCATTCAATATGTTGTTATAGCTAAGAATTTGCAAACATTAAGGACTTTTCTAGGATATGCCTTGCCTGCAGCCCCTTGTCAAAGCTATATGGCTTTAGGTTGAAGGTAATGCAATGAATGTAGGCATTTAAATGATTCTTTAACTCCATTTTTTGTTTTTATTTCAGAAGGAGAGAGAAACATATAATTCAGTTACTCTGATTAAGTAATCTTGAGGTATTGAAATTCACAGCTATTGTCTTTTATAAGAAGTGACACTGATGATAAAAAAAAATAATGGGTAATAATATATAGATAATAAGCTGGAGCCTGTACATGTAGTGCTGTGCACCTAAAGGTTCTAAAGCTCTTTGCATCTTTTATTGCTAAATAAGTGAGATTATTTTTAAAAATAGGACTCTGATGCACTCAGTGGTCATGAAAATCAGACCAAGTATTTGTCACTTAGTAGCTATAAAGCTTATAGTGGGTTACATGTTTCTAAAAATGAGACTAATGGAAAAATTACAAAAGTCACCTGGGAAGTCTGAAGTAGAAAGACTGTATCTAGACACGTAGCGTTCCTGCATCCCCACCACAAGATCGAATCCAGCCATTTCCAGAACTTCATCACTTCATTTTCATTAGCCTTACAGAAATGAGGCTTATTTAGCAGTAAATAATGATTTACTAGTCCATTCTGTTCATTGTCTTCAAGATATATACATAGCCTTGCCCTGCACAAATTGGCATTTGCCAAAAGCTGCCACATGCAGTATCTGAGAAACTGTCCAGTTTTTCCTTTCAGATTAGCCGAGTCTGAATCAAAATCAGGAGTGACAAGTACTGCTAAACCATGTTTTTTTTCCAAGTGTATGCTAGTCTAACAAGCACTCGCCCTTGAGTGTGCTCTTCGCCTTACGCCTGTTAATATAACCTACCCTCAGTACAGCTCGAGTGTCTGTCCAGCCCCGCCAGTGCATTGCTTCCAAGGTTTGTACCCTTGGCTCTACTCAGCATCTGCTGATGTGAGTGGCAAAATGGGCTTTGACTGTAATAAGATGATACCAGAACTGAAGTTTAACCATTAAGTGCTGAGAACAGGGAGAGGTGTGTGGCCAAAGAATAGATGGGTGACAAGTAGAAAGGTGAAACCTTCCCTGACTTCTCTCATCTCAAGAAATGCAGCCAAAGTTTCCATCCAGAAGGGTGCTGCTCCTTCCACGAGGCTCGAACACGAGCCAGCCTGTTCACCTTGCACAGAGCTCACACCATCACACCATGCAAAGCTGGAGTGAAGTGGAATTGCAATAGACGGCTTGGCTCTGAGTGATAGCTGTACTAAATGAAGACCAAGTAAAATTTTTAGTTCAACTCTAATAGTTAAAAGCCCCACTGTGACCTAAATTCTCCAGAAACATGGAGGTAAAGACAGTATTACTTGTAGTGATGAAGAAAGTTTTCCAGCAAAAAGAAAATTAATCAGAAATGTATTTCTCCTAATAGCTGTTTCTGAATTAATAGATGTATTTCATTAGTTTTAGTTAAGCTCAGGCAAAAGACACAATGCAGTTATTGCAGACCCTGGAATAGTACCAAAGACCACACAAAGGCGAAAGATGAGTAGCATGTTTTAAAAGCAGACTGCAGGAAGATGTGAATATATAGGAGTTACTGGAAAAAGGAAAAAGCATCTTACAGTTTAAGGAGCAGTCTCTGACAAGAGATCTAAGCGGGATCTGAAACCAAGACCTTGGATAAAGAATCTTAGAAGAGTAAAGGCTAGACTTTGGTGAAGCAATTAACGTTTGTTAATATGTGTGTCAGCACAGACTGTCTTTAAAGTAGGTGGATAGTGTTCTGGTACACTGAGGCAAATTCAAAATACCACAATAGGACAAAAGCAGAAAGATCTGAGAAGTTCAAAATCGGCACCCAGAAAATCCTGCCCAAAGGCCTGCATTCACAATGCAAGACAACTTGTGACTTTTGGGAAAGAATACAAACTTACATTACTTTGCTGGAACAAGTGAGTGGCCTAGTCAAGACGACACTGACACCAGCATTGCTACCTCACAGGAACTGCCCATAGAAAAAAAGAAAAAAAAAGCAGGCAGTGTTGTCATAAACAATGATCTCTCAAACTGAAAAACCCTCCTGCTCCCATAGCTTCCAATTGTAGACCGTACACAGGCTAGCACAGTTCACAAATTGGGGTCCTAACATTGTAAGGAAAACAGTGGGGAACAGAAAAGGAACTGATTTACCCTAAAAAAAATCCCCTGTTCAGGCATAAAATGCATTTGAGTTTTTGTTCCTGTTCTTTTTCTGCCCCAGAGAAAAATGCAACATTTGAATATGGAGTTTTGGAAGAAATACAGAGACTTCAGCTACACACTTCAGTGTCTGGAAAGGTAAGCAAAGCTGAAAGATAGAATATCAATATCAGTCCAGTAAAAATCTTGTCTTGAAATCTGGATAATCATTTCTAGAGATAATGTTGAACGACAGACATGACAGAAAACATCTAAATTGACTAGCCGAAGATGTCAGGGTCAGAGCATTCTGAAACCTTATTATCACTGTAAGGGGTTTTTCTCAGAACTGGGTGAGATTTTGTGCAGGAACACCTCAGGCTGTAATGGAAAATATGTGGAAAAGAGCATATGAGACTTAGGTGGAGGTAAAAGAAAGGTAAGAGAAGGGCCAGAGATATTTTAGTGTCCTCAGAGGAACATTAGGGAAACTTTTATTTCATATGCAGAACTGCAGGTCAAGTCAAGAGAAAGAGCATATTCTGGTAGTAAATTTGGAATAGTTTAATTTATTTTGCCTGTGAAAAATTATTGGATGGTGATTGTTATTTTTATTACACAACTTTACTAAAAAATAATATATCTTAGTGCATGCTTATATGCAACATTAATTTTTCCTCAGGTGACAGAATTTACATAATATTGAAAATTTTTTAGTGGATCTAAGTCATTTGCAATGAAGTACTAATTTAAAACATTGCAACTTCATAAAATGACTGCTGATAAAGGCTTTTGAAACAGAGTCTAATACACCATACAGTTAAAATACAAAACAGCTCTACTGGTGCCCAGATGGCACGTACCCTTGTCATGTAGTTTCAGTTTAAAAGTGAAAACAAGGACTGCTACACTCAACACGGATGTCAGAACCACCAGGGAACACTGGCAGACAAAAAAAGTAAAAGAAGAAAATCAATGCGATTTGATGTGCTACCATCACCTCCGGAAAACATTGTAATGCCTTTCTATGATTGTGAATATAGTTTACAAACAGCAGGGATGTGGCTTATGTGCATTTTAAGTTGACTCTCCTGGCAGACACAAGTTATGGAGCCATTTTCAAGTCTTAGACAACAGGAATATAAAGGCCGTTACCTGTATCATTTGCTCAGAAAGGTCTGAGATGAGCAAGAGCTTCAACAGGTTCAGACAGATGGTCACCCATCACAACTGGGGTACCAGGTTCACTCTTCTCTGATGGGGAGGCGAAGATGCCTGTATTTCAGGGTAGATGTACCTGACAACAACGCTTCTCTCAGAATCTAACCGAACATTTTTAGGCAGTGTTAATATATTAATCATA
Source organism: Microhierax caerulescens (assembly GCA_035590215.1). Taxonomy (NCBI): domain Eukaryota; kingdom Metazoa; phylum Chordata; class Aves; order Falconiformes; family Falconidae; genus Microhierax; species Microhierax caerulescens. The sequence continues at coordinate 105,482,671 of JAVJGJ010000047.1, forward strand.
AATATTTGGAATATTGTGTGGGACTAACAGTATTAATCCTGGTAAGTGGCACGTGGTATTCACAGAATGATATGCAATAGGGAAAAGGATTCTCCGTAAAAGCTTTCTGCTAGCAGCTTCTGCTTTCACAGAGGTGCATTGTTTTCAATTCAGCCATTTGAATTTCACTCTTTGTGATTTTTAATTTAAATAAAACCCAGTCATCTGCTGCCATCTTGTTTATGGTAAGACCTTGTTAAGTATCTAGAGAACAGCTCGGTAAGAGATCTTTCAGTTAAATGTACTTTCTATACACACGGGTAGGTCTTCTTCAAGCTCCACAATTTAATTTACTCCACACTACGGTAACTCAGTCTGATCCCCGTTCAGTGACGGTGCTTGTCAGTGTACCTTTGACAGTATTTCCACGTTTGTCAGAGCTCCTGCTAATCTGCTCACATGATGCCTCACAGATCGAGGCATTACTGAGGCTGCCTTTTCGATATGACTGCCGTGACCGTACCTATGGGAATGCTTGAAAACTCCGCAGATTTTTCTGTTTAATTCAAACTGGATTCATGAAGAGTGTTCTTCCTTGACTATTTATCATAATTCCTAAAGTATTTGGAAAGCAAGGACTTATTTTAGGATCACGTCTTTGTTATAGTAATATTATTACTGTTATTTTATGAAAGCTGTGAAGAATCACTCAGGCAACCACTAGAACTGTTCACCTGTTTATCTTGATCTGTTTCTCTACTGGTAAATATTGAGATATTTATTAGTACTCATAAGTCATTGGGCTGTCCATCATATCTGTTAAAAATAGAATAGGACCCAGCAGCACCATTAACCTAAACTTTACAACTGGTTTTCAAGGAATTAATATGTCTCGGCATGTTACTAAGGCAGCATGCATGGATCTTGGAAGTGGATTTACTTCACCTGTCCTGCCATCTTTATCAGTCCTGTAAGCGTATTTCCAGCCCACAAAACACTCTGTGGCAATATTTATACCTGATTCATGCAATCTATTTTCTGTAATTGTGCATGTAATTACAAAGTTCAAAAACTGCACTAGTCTTCAAAAATAAACAATTTTTCTTAAGCTGTGACATTGATGTCCTTCTGGTAATTTTTTGTTGTGTCACAGATTAGATGTAACATAGAAAGCATATGGCGAAAATGTGCTTCCTCTTGGGGCATATGATCACACAGACAAAGAAAAAACCACCACTGTTAAACAACACATGTTGTATGCATACTTTTGGAGGAATTGCATTAATCTTATATTTGAATCACTGATATGATAAATGTATGTGAGTGGGAGGGGAACCAAATCAAGGTAAACCTCAACAGCTGTGCTTCTGTCAACTCAGAACAACTGACACGGGAAAAAATGGAAATATTATCATCTGGGAACGGCAGCACATATGGTAACCACATGGTTAAAGAACATGGAATAACATGTTTTATCAGGTTTTGCTAAGCAGTTTTTTGGGAGAGTTTGTTCACTTTCTGAACACCTCATGGTCCCTGCACACTCATTTTGGTTGGGAAAGACAAGTATTTCAGTGACTAGATGGAGTCACTGGTAGTCAAATTATGGGGAGCAATTTGTCCATCCTGTGAGAATTACTGAGATCTAAACATTTTTCACAAAGTCAAAACCTGAAATTTCAAGCTGGGGCAATTAAAATGTTTTGTTACAAGTAAACTTTACAAAATGTATTATTTTGCTGTAAATCTTCAGTTTTACATTTTTAAATAATATTATTTTGGAACAGCTACCCAAATTTAATATCAGACTAAAAGACTTTAAAAATATCTAGAAATATCAAAACAGAAACCAATCTAATTTTTTTTGCCTTTACCTCTTTTTTTCAAATTTAATTTGATTTTAGATATCTCATCAGTACACCCTCAGATGATAAACAAAAACAAAAAATTATAAAGAAATAGATCATCCAAAGTACTGTAAAATTAACATAGCCCCCTACCTTGGAGAAATTAGCAAAGCAATTGAAATCATGAAGAACACTAAAACTCCTGGATCCAGCAGAGACATTTAAATTTGGAGACATGAATCATATTTAAATATGGAGTTAATTATACAAATTCTTTAGCGACATATGGAAAACTGAATGGTAATTATAGTTCATTACTATCTACATCAGTAAAAGCAACAATTCAGATTTGGCAGTTACCTCTCACATCAGCATGCCTGGTGTCTGGCAGCCTAAGCAAACATAAGATTTCATCACTGGCTACACAACTCCATTAGCTGTAAACTAAGTAGTGTGATCTGAGGCACAAATAAAATGCAGCTGATGGACTATTTGTAGTTAGCAGTCGCCGAGTAAACAGCACCGGATTTCTAATACTGTCCTCAGTACATGGGTGAAACTATTAAATGTCAGTAGAACAGGAATCTGGCTACTGCTGTCTAATCTGTAATTCCAATCCAATCCCTAATCTAATCCAAACATAAATGACACTTACATGACCAAATGTAGACTGCTACAGGGTAGATTCAGTCAATACGGTCATTGAAGGGTAGGTAGGGTGAGGTCTACCTAGCATGCTACAGACATCGGCTTAAAGATCCCATGAACAATCTTTCAGCCTCATTGACTAGGTTTACTAGTCAAACTTTTGCTGTTAAAATCATAAATTGTACTTTCACAATGTCTATCTTTGGCCATCATTCATAGATTTTTTGTATGTGACTCCTGTTACCTGTGATGTGAAACAGAATTGTGTGACAGCTCAGCAACTATGCCCCATTAATGGGATCCCAACATAGGATCTCAGTTCTGGAATGCAGATACATTGTAGTTATCTGTAAACCTGATGGACTTAACAGATGCAACAAAAATCCATAAAGTATGATCTGCTATGTTACGAGGAGTACGTTTTAAAGAGCATACAGGGGAACATGTCATTGACTAAGGCAGTTAATTTGGGGAACAGATACCCACAAAACCATGATTACACAAAAGCAAATCATGATGCCTATAGGAAACTGCAAGAAGAATCAAGAAGTAAAATTAGCAGCATACTATTACAAGCTATTAACTCATTTTGTATATTGACAGTAAGCTTTTGAAAGATGCTTATTCATCAAGTAGCTGGCAAATGGCATTAGCAGAGCTTGCACTTCTTTGAGGCATGCATCAGGGTGAGTTTAGAAGCAAATGAGAATCAAACT
>JAVJGJ010000047.1:105491669-105503807 GCA_035590215.1 Microhierax caerulescens
GATCCCTTTATGAGATATCATAAGCATATAAAAGATAAACCTTTTGCAGCATAATTTTTGATATATTAGCGAGAAATTATTAGTTGCAGTTTTCTAGTCCTTTATAGTTGCTTTGTTTTATTTACTTGTAAATCAGAGCTGGTATAAAATATAGTAAGATAGCTCACTGAAGCTGTAGCATGTTGAGTTTTAATTAATAATCTTATAAAATATGAATTAGCATGGTTAGAAACTCACTTGAAGTCTAATTAACTTGCCTTAGCTATCTTGTTAGATACCCCCAATACTAAAATATTTTTACAAGGTTAACATATTAATAAGGTTGTGATTATGCATTTCTGCTCATTTAATTACATTGCAAAACTCTGTCTTTAGATGAGCATTAAACATCAATTCAATGAGCTGTCCTTTAGCAAATCATTTGATTGCTGACATACAAAATCTCAAATTCATTATCAAGTACTTTAAGACTTAACGTTCATTTCATATTTTACTGTCACAATGTATAAAGACTATTAAATACCTTTAAAATGTTTTTTTAAAGAAGGAGGCAAATGGTTTGTTGAGGAAGAAAGGACATCTGGTTAACTTTCTTACCTTGGAGTGAAACCCAAGAAATTTGCTCTTCTAGCTCTATGTTTTGTGACAGCCAGGTCTGCAGCTACAGGTGGAGTGAATATCTCATTAGCAAGGGGAGGCTGGAAGTCCTAATCTCTTACTCCAATAAAGCACAAGCAATTGTAGCGTGCCTTGTTCCCGGAAAGCTTTTCATATACGCTTTGTAAGAACCACTGAGCATAATTGTACTGTTCTTACCAGACAGCTGAAATGTTCTTTAAGACATGCAACATATTCTTACATAAACACTTGTGGTCTTCATATGAGAAATGTGACTCTGAAATAGTAACATACCATATGTGTGATCTTACTAAATTAATCACCTTAAGGAGTTAAACTAAATGAGCAAGCATTGTACTAAGGTGATTGTTTCCCCCTCCTCATCCTCCCTCTGTGAGACTGATTACAAGGGGTACTGTGCTGTCTTGCTGAAATGTAACAGGTTTCATGTAGCTCCAAGATTAGAAATGGTAGACTTCAAATCAAAATTTTACCTTTTCTTGAAATTCCAACAGTAGACTAATTCTCACATTAGAGAGCACTACCTCACAAGATAGGTACTTTGCAGTAGAGGTACGTTTCACATTTTAGTAAGTAGTTGTTTCAGGGACATCCTGAATATAGCTACAAATATAAGTATGGTCTAAGAAGTTTTATTCCATAGTGATTAACTGTATTCAGTCAACAAGAAAAGAAACCTAGAAGAGCTTATCTTTATGTATTAGTGAAGCTGAGCTTAGGATGAAGCTTAGGAGAGGATCCTTTTAGTGAGCACTATAACCATCTATTATTTTGTAATAGATGATTGTGGTAACCTGACTCACATAGCTTTGATTTCAGTGCAGCTATGCCAATTTGTATCATGGATCATTCATTACCAGTTTTTCAGATGTCTATTTCCTATGGCGATTTTGATCCCAATCACATGTGTAAAATTTACATGTGTAGCTTACATGTGCTGGCGACATATTTACAAACGTATCGCCAGCAAGTGTTACCTTGTAATATGAACAAGAAATAAATGAATGAACAGGAGAACTGTTCCATAGTTTTATTTTTTATGTGCTGCCTTTTAGGTTTTCAGTAAGAACTCATGTTAAGCTTTTTCTAATTTAATGAAGGACATTATTATTTAAATGGTCCCAAAGTAGCTATTTAATATAGATACTCTTTTAAAGCTGAATGAATTTTCCATTAAAGAGGATATATTTTCTGAAATTTCTCATAATGCTTATTTTGTGCTTTCAGAATCAATCTCAAGCATTTCTGTATCTTACAGGAAAAACATATAAACACATAAAGAATAACATTATTCTCAAATTTTACTTTAAGGGCTTGCAAAATTAAAGTGCACAGAAAATTACAGGAGTTTTGTGTGCTTTTATATAAGTAACTGTGAGTTGTGAGGAACAAGATAAAAGTAAGCTCATAAACTGTAAATCTTTGATATTACTCCATAGTAAAATTGCTGTACATAATTCTTGTGCAGTTTATCTGGAAACCCTGATTAAAATATACTGCAAAATGAAATGGCTGATGCCTAAAAATCTATGGAATGATACGGGGACACATTGCCTAAATTCCCCTGTGGCACTGATTTCCACAGAGAAAGAAATGGGTGTCATTGCCATAGTTCTGTGAAGACAATTTACGTGGCTGTATGTTGCAGATCATATTTGTGCTTACAGTCATATGCTATTTATGTGCGGGTACTAATTTCACTAGGAGAAAGGCCTGACCTTTCAGAAAGTAGTTTTAGCCCTAAACCAGCTGCATTTCAATAGAAGCCATAGATGAAGATCTGTACGACAGCCATAACTGACGGCTGGATCCTCCCTATCATCCAGACCCTATGGTGTGGCAGTTCAGTACAGCAGTGACATGTTGATGATATCAATGATCCTAGGGATACCACTGTATTAGAGACAGAGGGATCTTTTCTCCTACACAGATAAAGAATGTGAACTCTAAAGACTTCTCGTTCTGCATTTCAGAATGGGGGAACTGTAAGGACACATCCCCCAGTAAATAGATCACACTCATGACTCATTCACAACCAACTCTAGTATCTATGTATTCTTGCCACAGTCGTAAATAAACGTCATGAAGATGACTGGGTAAATAAAATATAGACATAGAAACAGCATAACCCCCCAGAAAATCTTAGCCCAAGACAATTCAGTCCCAAAAGTGCTATTTACTTCACATGATCAGCTCAGTACTTACAGAGATTTCTCCATTTCAACATATTTTACATCTGAAAAGGAAGGGCTACACATACCAAGTAGAGGAAGGCATGGAGTGGAGGTGGCTCAGAGTATGGGAGAGCATATGGGTACTGCAGCAGGGAATCAAGCCAGGACACTGAAGGTACCCGGTGTACTCGATGAGCCAAAAGGTGCCTTAGATTTCTGTTCAGATCAGCAAAATATCATCTGCTCTAGCTTCATTTCATTTACCAGTGTGTTCCTGGCTGATCTTTGACTTAGTACTGCAGGTGAGTACAATTAACTCAAAATGTTACAGTCTTAATGTGTGCTCTGAGCTGGTTTTATGTGTTTCATTGCAACTCCTGTAAAATATAACAATTAATTACATTAATCTTGTAGATGCACAGATATGTTTCAGGTCCAGAAGTGATTTAGGATTTCATTAAGCATAAACAGTCTGTAAAGATATCATTTTTCATATGTCGTGGTATCTGATCTTATTTATAACTAAATATGTTTCTAACCAAAGAATTCTAAATATGCCTTTAGTTTTTCTTAGATAAGCCTAAGAAATTTGATCCTTATTATATGGAAAAATGGACATTTACATCCTAGAGGATAATTGGTGACTATACCTACATTAAGCATAATTTTTCCAGTGATGGCATAAAGGACATTTCATTGTCTGTTCCATAATTAAGAAGAGCTAACATTTAGAAGTGATATGAAATTTAACTTTCCCATCTGTCTTTAGTCATACTTCCATGTTTGTCTCATGGGACGTGTCATGTTTTTCATTCTTCAGTTTCTCTTTTTTTTTTTTTTTAAGTCCACAAACTAAGTAGAATTATTTATTTAATTATTTTCTGGATATTATCACATGATCAGAGTACTTCAGAATGGGGCAAGTGCCTACATTTATGATAAATAGATTTTCAGGACTATATTTAGAAAGGGAAGCAAACAAAATAATAATAATAATATGTGGCATCTCCAGCAATCTAAATCCCATCTGATTAAAGACAGGAAAATGCAGCTGCTTTGTGGATAGCCTTCATATGTTCCCCTTTTGATCCAAACTTTGTGCTGTTTTTGGAGTGTGCTCTTAAAATGAAACTCATTACAAAGGGGGAGGGGGGCAGGTCAGGGGGAAGGGTTTTTATCTCTAGTCCACATAACCCTAAAAATAAGATCAAGTAAAATATTGATTAGGGAATAAACTGTCCTCCACTTGTTCAAGACATTATTATTTACAAGTGGCCTTACCTATGGGTAACTTTTAAAGCACATATCCTATTTGGTATGAATGAAGGGGTAAAAACCTTATCTTAAAGATATCGTGGGCTCACATATATTTGCAGTCTAAGCTAGAATCTATCTTTCCTGTGCTAGTGGACAGCAAGAAGCCTACTTAATTTTGTTAAGGCTGATGGGGGAAGTAACTGGTCAGTTAGGCACATAATAACATATATGACGATCTATAAGGCAGCCTGCCTGTCTCTCTGGAACTCATTTCCAAACTTTAATTTTTGCACATTCTCAAAATTTCTATGCTAGCAATTATAACTGTTAAAATTAATGAGTTAAAAATGCCATGAAAGCTATGCATATGCATTGGCCTTTTTGGGTAGAGCAGTCATCTTTGTAATTCTTTCGTAAGTTACTGTTATGCAGAGCTCTTGATCTGAAAAGAGATACAATTCTAAAAGAATAAAAAATATTAGGGAAGGTCGGCACTTAAAAAAGCAATTACATTACCAATTACACAAGCACAACATGTCACAATTCAGGGAAAGGCTGAGAAATGCAATAGGAGTTCAGCTTGTGTCAGCTCTAAGTTCTTCACTGGCCTCTGCAGAAGACGGGAGCAAACAGTAGAAATTAGGTCACATTGTTGAGGGGATTGTAAAGAAATATTTCAAGCCGGTAAAGACAAAATCAGAAAGGCCAAATTCAAAAATAGATGCATTTAGCAAGCTACATCAGTAATAAGGACTGCTTTAAAAGTGCATTAATTGTGAGAGGTAAGAAGTCTGAACAAAGTATTGGCCTACTCCCTCTGTGAAACCAGGAAGCTAATTGCAGGTGATACTGAGAAGAACAAAATGTCACAGTCTTTTCTGGGACAATCTTCCCTAAAAAGGTCAATTTATGACTAGAGGATTAGTGCAGCTGATAGGAAAATGAGCAAGATCTTCAACTAGAACAGGGAAGACAAACTTTAGAGATTATCAGGATAATTATGGGTTTGTCAGATCTCTGAGCACAATCCCTTCCCCCCAGAAAAAAGGACGTGGGGCTGCCCCTGCCTGCCCCCCCAGCCTGTCCTGCTCCCCATTGCAGAACCACTGGCGTGTGAGAGCTGCTAGAGGAAGAATGAAGAACTTAAAAAAATAAAATAAAATAAAAATTCAACTCCAACCAAAAGAAAAGAAACAGTTTCCTTCAGAGAAGAAAGCAGAGGAGCATGGGAATTACAGATTAGTTACATTTTAATTCATTTCCCAGCAAAACTCTGAAGCAAATAACTGGACTATCTTTAAGTTTGGAAAATAACAGAGATAAATAACAACTAGGATGGATTTTTTGTGAATAATCATATAAAAATATAATTTTATTCTTCATCAGATGAATAGATCTTGCTGATGGGGAAAGTGCAGGAGATTTCTTGGGGCTTGCTGCCATCAGTAAGGCTTTGATACCATCTCAACAAGCTAGGAAAACAGCTTTTAGAAAGCCTTTGAAATTTGTGCAACACAACTTAGACAACCATATGCAAGGAGTAGTTATCTATCAATTCTCTATGAAAATAAAAGGAAGTTATCAGATGGGGCTCTGCAAAATCAAACTGCATTCACTTCTATCCAATATATTCACTAATAAAGTGCATGATGTAACAGAAAATAGTCTAGTTAAATTTCAAGACAACATAAGACCAGGACTGTAAGTTTATTGGAGGACAAGATTAGAATGCGGAAGGGCAATTCTTGATGAATTCAAGAAATAGGCTGAAAATATAGGCTGAAAATCAATAAGGAATTGTGCAACAAAAATCAGTTGCACAATAAAGGACACAGAAACAACCTGTTAGGGATCATTTCTGAAAATGATCTACAGTTAGAGCTCAATCAAGAAGGTATTGGTCTTACAAAAATGAAATTTATCTGCAAGAAACCTGGATAAATCTTACCTTTTAATTTTGCTTTAGGAAGGCTTCAGTTAGAAGGGCATGCTTTTTGGGGCATTACACTTCCAAAAAAGATGTTAGCCCATTAGGACAAGCCCACCAGAGACCAATACAAATGTCTGATATCAAAGTATGATCCCTTGAGAAAGTAATTGGGTAATTTATTTGAAAGATGTTAAAAATTAAGAATAGATATTATGATACTTTTTCAAGTGTACAAAGGGCTACAACAAAGGATAAGGCAACATCTGTTTTCAAGGTATGAGGAAAACTGGAGCTTCTAAAGCCTTGTGTCTGGACGCAAAGCAGTGCTATGTATAAACCAAAGAGTTGTTCTTAGATGTTCTCCTGAAAATATGCATCTTAAGAAAAGTTTGTCCCAGTGAGGACTATGAAACTAGCTAGGACTTTTAACATCAGGTGACCAAGCTGTTTAATCTTCTTACACCCTACATACAGTAGGTATTGTCCAAGTCCATATGTGTGTGTGTACATATAGATAGACAGATAGATAAATGTGCATGTGTATACACTACCTGTATGTACAATCCAGTTTATGTGTGTGTGCCTATATATATATATATATATGGTATATATTTCAAAGCAGATATACATGTATGTACAGTCAGTATTGTCCAAAACATAATTCAGGGTACTTGAATTGTCTTCTTCTCCAGTGATTATACAGGGTACATAAAAAGCATCACTTTTAACTCAGGCAATTATGTTTTATGTGTGAACTATGTCTTCTCCCCTCCTCAGTATTTAGCACTAAAATTATCTGCAAGCAGAGAAAACATGAACATACATTAGGCAATGAAAAGTTTCTAATCCAAAATCTCATTTGAATATTCTTTATTAACAGTAGAATAATTCTATTAAGCATTCATTAATGTTTTTGAGATGGATGTGGTAGGTCTTTCTTCTAAAGTAAGCAAATTCAATGGGAAGTCACAAGTTCTTGTGCCACATATGAATTAATCACAGGAAAATTCAAAGGCAAATTGGCTCTGAAGTCTGTCACAATTGCTAAGGACAACAGTTCTTTTGCTTCTTCAAAAGAGGAATCCTACTTTCCCATTAAATTTATTTTTTATCACTTAGCACATACTTTGGCAGATTAATTATTGTTATGGCAGGTATAAAGCCTGTCTTTTTTCCACATTCAGTACATGGAACCAATCATATTTTGGGAGACTTGTGCATCTGTCTTTGTAATCAGTACATGTGTGTCTGTCAATATCAACTTTCCAATGACTTAAAATTTTCTGAATTTCCTTTTCTGGTCATACACATTCATGAAGGTTGAATCACTGACCTACAAGTTGTTGAAGAATTCAGACTTAACATGTACACAGTAAACTTAACTCCTCTATTTTGTTATAAAACTATGTTGTCCAAAAAAATCACCATTTCTGGCAGTCAAACGTATTACAAAAAGGAGACTGATATGTTAATTAAGCATATTAAAACAACAGGGAAAAAATTATTAGCCTGGGGAGAAAGGAGGAATGTACATTCCTTTGTGTAGCTTAGGAGAATTCCCCATTGTGTCTGTGTGGTTTATGTGTAAACACATCCAAAAGTCAAACCAGTTGTAATTTATAATTTTTGCCAAAAGAAATAATGACTGCTAAGACATTTATTTTCCACAGTATTGAAAGTTTTCTCAGACTAAAACAAAATGAGGAAAAGATACATTTAGAAATGTTGGAAAGTTTAATTTCAAGTCAGCTAAAGATCATTCTGAGTTGTCATTGTGTTTCCTACGGAATGTAATTTAGTGTTACAGGTTCAGCCATACCCTCTAGCCACCATACATAAACTCTTAAACCAGAGGGGAAACCACATTGTTGCATGGAAGATGTAGTCCAGGAAAAGCTGGCTGTAGAAGGGAAAGAGGCCTTGATGCAGCACAGTAATTTAGATAGATAAATACCAAATTCAGACTAACTCCAAATGAAATTTAGTTTGACAAATAAAAATATTAAAAGATCATTGAAGTCTGCATTTCTTTAGCAATACTTCCGGACATAAATTTATTAGCAAGACTCCTGTGGACAATTTTAATGTCATAGTAGTCGAATTATATTTGGGGAAAAAAATATCCAATCAACTGTTCAATAACTTTGAAGAGCAAATAGTGACAGCAGGACCTGCCTATGATTAACATAAAATTATCTTAATACTAGAAATAAGGTGATGAGGGAAGATGACGAATGAAATGGACTCTGAAATCTAAAATCCATGGTTAAAGACAATTAGAATTCAACCCTGAGAACTGCCAGCAAGAACGTTCATTAAAATTATCAAGGAACTGGGATCCAGCTTTGACATTTTTCCAACAATGGGAAATAGCAAACCAGCTGAACTGAAGAGCAGAGTCACTGATTTCAACAGTCACTCCAGAGTCACTCTGCTAAAAACGATAGGGGGAGGAAATGCTTTTTGCCAGACAAATCATGTTGCTGGAGAAGAATTGTGAAGGGAATTCCTCCTGTCTTTTGTCTAAATGCACCACTGAAGGCAGGATCTCCTCAGGTTTAGCTGGAGAGCGCCCTGCTATGCCATCTGAGAACCCAGCTACACCATGGGTGTTCACCTGCCTGGCAGTATCAACATCCACACGCCAGGACAGATGCTTGGTGCAGGAGGTAAAGCTGACTCAGGAATTTTACTAATACAAAGGTAAACTGAGGCATGCTGACATTCTTCTGGTTTAGTGATTTGTGGTGTGATATGGAATCATATCCCTCTGTAATCTAGGCCACTGTTTTGAGTGGGCATTCTTTGGGCAACATTTATAGTGGCTTCTAGCAAAATATAAAGCTTCAAACAACAATTTTGCAAGCTAAATATTGCAGGTGAAGTGACCAAACTAATAAGTTTTTAGTGAAATAATAAGTCAGAATAGTTAACATAAAATTGACACAAACCCCCTCCTCCTTTGAAGGAAATTGGTTCTGAGTGGAAAATGCAGTAAAAATGAATAAATTATTTTTTAAAAGATTGAAGAGAATGCTGTTGCCTTCATCTTTTATGCATTTTCATGTTTTGCTTTTGAACATGAAAAGACTATCTTTACTGAACAAGCAATAAACCTACATCTTGATCATTCCCAAGAAAGTAATTCTTTATTCCACTTCACAAACTGTGGAGGGAAGGAAAAAAAAAAAAAAAAGACTTCTTTTGTGTTTATTTTTCAGTGACTCATCAGAAATAGTGAATTTTGAAAATGTAAACTGAAAAAAAAAACAAAAAAACCAGGGAAGATATAGAAGAATGGTGTTTCAGGCAGCCTTAAAGGGGAGAAGTAATGTGTGGGGGATGCGTGCATGTGTGTGGGTGCGCACGCCTGTCCGTGTGTGCCTGTGTGTCTATTCATGTAAATGGAAAAGGTGAACTTTATATGTTTAAGGATAGACAAACAGAAAAGGCACATCTGCCATTTGCTCATGGAAACCTGTGTAATCCCTCATGGCAAACCAATTGAAACTCACAAGTGTGGAGTATATTTTGGCCCCAGCGGAGTTCTAAGCTGATATATTTAGTGCACAGGCTGGCTTTTAATTTCCAGGTCTGAGGCTGAATCCTGCCGTGTTAAAACCAAACAACTGTGATAAGATTATATAGTGATGTTATTACATCATAGTTAGTGCTGGAAAGTAGAAAATAAATGTACCAGTAGAACTGAAGAGTGTTAGAGGCAGAAATTAATCAGCTACACTGGAATTTGACTAGGACATCAGGATCTAAACAGTATAAATTCTTTAACTACACTAAAGAGCTCAAATGCACATCTCATACAAAGCTTTCAATTTCTAGAAATTCCAAGGTCCCAAAAGCTTGAAAGAAAGTTTATTTCTTATTCTAACAGAGAGACAAGTGCCATATACCAAATCAGCACAAGTAAATCCTGAAAGATAGTTCTGTCACCAGACTGGACCTGCCTCAAGGCAGCTTGCCTTTTGAATCTAGTGGAAAGGTTTCATTTCACAGGGGGGCTTATTCCTCTCTCATTATATTTTTTGATCTGTTATGTTGTGACTGCATATGGGGTCATTCAGTTGCCTCCTGTAAGCAAGGAAACTATGGGTCAGAAGTCTGCATTCTTAGCTTTCATTAGGAAGGAAAATAGCTGCAATTTGTTGAGAATGGAACTTTTTATCTTTTGAAAACTTCAGTACATTCTGAAATAAACAGAAAATGTGAACTTGTTCTTCTCTACTGTGATACTCTTCTTTATAAAAGGGTTATGTTGAGTGAGTTTCCAAGTTACTATCTTGCACAGGCAGGAAGAGTTTAATAATTAGAAGTCTTCAGATATGCTATTCAGATATTGACAAAATGTTTAATAAAAATGAATAAACCTTGCTCTCAGGGTCATCCAATCACAAATATTACTAAGTTCTTCCTTTTTTTTATCTTTGTCTGTACGTATATGTATACACTTAAATTCAGATACAGGTAATTTTAGAATAAGAGAAGTGAATAATCGTTCTTTTAATTATGGTCTGAAGAAGGTGAGACATTGAAAAGCAGCAAGACAACATGTCAGTGTGTGCCTAACTTCTACTCATCAATGAATATTTTTGCTCTGGGTCTGTCACTTGGTTATGTTCAAAAAGTTTGCCTTTTAAGTTCTGTTCAGTCCTTATTCAGATACACCACTGGGCAGTATCCCCAGATCAGAACAATAAAAAATGAAATGGAAAAGTTCTGAAAGATGAAGATTCTGGGACAGTTGAACAGCTCACATACTAATCTGAAGGAACACATTTGCTGTAAGAGCACATTTCTCCATGTTCAAATCACTTATATTCCCTTTCATCCTTAGCTGAAAATCATGCTGGATATTGTGCACCACAAGAGCTTAGCTGTGATATAAGTCCCAAATTCAGAGGGCTAGATCGATGAATTGATTATACGTCCCTTAGTGTGTACAGATGGCTCTAAGATGAATATAAACAGCTGAAAAAACTAAGGACAGGAAAGTTAGGACAGAAGTTCTGAACTAAATGGAGGTTATTAGATTCAGATTGTGTTTTGAATTAGAAGTCTTAAAGTTAAATGGATTACTCATCAATCTCAATCCATTGTAATTAGAAAGCACCAAAAGTCCATGACTTTATATAAAATCAAGATTTATTGGTGGAACAGCTTTTAATAATATATCAAGTACCAAAGTTTATACTGAGGTCACTTGTAACTATGCCTGTACTGTTCCTACGCTTTTGTCAATCACTCCCTGAATTGGTCATAATGTGTTTCTGTGTTCACATTTGCAACTCTGGTAATTGGGACATAAGTCTGCAGTCTAGTAAGAGTAGAGAAAAATGTAACAAAATGGCATGTTCACTTCTTGGACTATGTCTCAGCACAGTATTTTCTTATTGTCTAGTGACAGATGTGCTGTATTCTCAAGCAAGATCAAAAATAACTAGTGCAATAAAGTCTGGGTTTTAAAAGCTTTTGGTTATTGTCATTGTGCTAGATTTGTGAGATTCAAGTAATTTACCACCACCACCACAAACTGTGGTTTGACTGCAGTGATATGTTTTACTAAGATTCTTCTCTTTTTGTCTGTAAGGAAAACTTGCAGTGTTAATACAAGTACTGTAAAAGACAACAGAATGGGATTCATGTGTCATTTCTACCCACCTTTAAAAAAAAAAATAGAGATGGTGTTTAAACTTAATCTCTTAGTCTCTAATTAAAATTTACCAGAAACCTTATTGACACTAAAAAATTTAGTAAAGTAAGCATGAGATGCAGAGTCTCATGGTTCTTTTCCTGGCTTTGTTTTTCAGCCAGTGTATCGTACTTGGCAGCTGATGAACTGTCTTCACCCGTTTCCTTGTGAGGAAAATAGAACTGGCAATACTTTGCCAAGAATCAACAAAATATACATCCAACAAAAAAGATGGAGTAGTTTGCTGCTACTAGATACTAATGTGAAATGTAGGAGTAAGACCATTGCTCATGAAGATGGCTAAGGCTTTCTGTTGCTAAAGAGCAACAGCATAGCCCACCCCTTCAGCAGAAGTACTGACTGGTGCTTCTAAACAAGACTATTAGCTTCCAAAAACTTGAAATCAATTCACTTGCTTATGAACAGGAAAC
>JAVJGJ010000047.1:105506945-105540649 GCA_035590215.1 Microhierax caerulescens
AGTTTTGGGCCTGTCACTATAAGAAAGACACTGAGGTGCTGGAGTGTGTCCAGAGAAGGGCAGTGAAGCTGGTGAAGAGTCTAGAGCACAGTTCTCATGAGGAGCAGCTAAGGGAACTGGGGTTGTTCAGCCTGGAGAGGAGGAGAATCAGGGGGTTCTTACTGCTCTCTACCAGAAAGGAGATTGTAGCGAGGTGGGTGTCATTCTCTTCTCCCAAGCAAAAAGCAATAAGACAAGTGGAAATGGCCTCAAGTTGTGCCAGGGGTGGTTTAGACTGGATAGTAGGGAAAAGCGTTGTCAAGCACTGGAACAGGCTGCTCAGGAGAGTTGTTGAGTTGCCGTCCCTGGGGGTGTTCAAAAGACATGTAGATGTGGTGTTTAGGGACATGGTTTAATGGTTGACTTGGCAGTCCTGGGCTAATGGTTGAACTTGATGATTTTAAAGGTCTTTTCCTATCTAAATGATTCTATGATTCTATAATTCTAAAGATTGCTACCCAACCAAAGAGCATCGTAAGTGGTGAGTAAAGGGAAGGTAAAGACAAGAGGCATGCACATTCTTTCCACAGAGTGTAGCTGATTGGCTGGAATCAACCCCAGAGATAAGGATTTAATTAATTTTGTAGCCCTTCCCTTGGTCTTCCTGCTGAGAAAGCAAATCTAGGGATTTATTTTGTGCCCATACAAGGCAATGGCTAAACTCCCCCCCTCTTTGTAAAAATTAGTATGCTTTTCTTAAAAGGATGTCTGTAGTAGGGAGAAGGCAGATGTGGTTGAACTGGTAACCAATTCTGCATCACTGTTTCAAATTCAAAGGAAATGGAGCTGAGTGATCTTTTGTAGTTACCTACCAAATCAGTCTATACTATCAATTTTATTTTATTTGATCCTTAGGTTCTAAAATCTGATTCAACACATTCTGTAAAATAAATGAATAAATCCATTTCCCTCTGACAGCAATTTTTCTCTTGAAATGCTTTTCCTCACACTAGTGTTCCTGCTGAAGATTTGCTAAAAGATTCTCCCTCCCTCTCTAGGCCCTTCGTGTCTCAGGAGGCTGCTTTTTAATTAAATAGTTACTTTGTTTTGGATCATTTTTTTATTATTTGTTTAAATGTTATTGTTTGTGCTTTAAATTGATCGCCTCTGTACAATCTGAAGCTGAGCATTTGCTGTGGCACTGAGTGAATTTCTGCTATTGCCTCAGGACATTGCTGCAAACATAGTGTTGCTGTTGATAAAGATTCTCATGATAAAAGAATTTACAACAAAGGATAAATTAATTTTTCCTAAAGCTCAATGGTGTCAAGATCAGATACTGTTTCTCTTTTTCTCACTTCCAATTTCCATTTGCTTAGAAAATAGGTTTCTATTTATTTGGACTAATATGAAAAGCACATTGTCATACAGACAGCCACAACACTCAACAGAAGAAATGTACAAATGTGCCTTTGTCACTAGTGTTTCTTTGTAGCTAGCCTTCTAGCCATTAACAACAGGCTTAAACCAAGGGGCACTATTTTAGTCCCAGTGCAGGCTTCTTGTTCCTGCAAAGAAACACCTCTTACCGTTCAGTTAAAAGCAAATTGACACTTCCAGCCATTGTGTTGTAAGTTTATTTCTTTTCATGGTCTTTTACCACTTTGTTCTCACTGAGTTTTCAAAGCAAGAAATTTCCTTGTGTCTTCTATATTATATACAGTTTTGCTGATGTGATAGTTTCAGTTTTATAGAACAGCAAAAGATAGAAATATTCTGTTCTTAGCAGAAGGTAAAATTAGAAGGGATGTGCAGGCACAGACATATGCAAGAAGCAGGAGAGAACTTTCCTATGCTCAGACCAAAATAGCCAGTGATGATAATTTCTGATACCTCTAACTCTTGCACCAGGCTCTTCTTTTGCTTAGTGTTCTGAGCGTTGATGTGCATTGGAGCCCCTTTTCCTTTTCAAACAAGGCTCTTAGAACATGGTGATGGGCTGTGGTGTATTCTGAACTTCCCTAGCTCCTGAAATGAATTTGGATGAAAATCTGCACCTCACTCCATTCTGCCACAAACCTTCAATTCTAATCTTAAATATAACAAAATTTCCCTATCCATTTTCTACATAGTCATTGGTGTTTCACTACCTAATGGATATTATCAACAGAGCTGTAAAGCTACCTGTAACCACATCACAGAATTATAGATTTTAGGACAGAAAAGAAATAGCGAGTCACATCTTGGCCACACTATATTGCACTGCTGTGCACAACAGTGTATTTCCTGTTACTTTATCTAGTCTAGTTTTAGGCATCAAGCATTGCTATTTCCTGGGGAGAATGTTCTGCAGTCAATTACATTTCATTGTTAGCAAGCTTTGCCTGATGTTCAGTCCAAATGTCCTTATACTGGATCATCCCAGATTTCTTGCTGCACTGAGTACCTTTTAAAACAAATGAAATCTGGGTCCCTTATGAGATTTTTAATACCCTGTGGGGATTCAGTATTTAGGGGTTTTTAAGAGAAAGGAAGAAAGGAAGGAAGGACGGACAGACAGACAGAAAAGAACTGACATTAATTTCTAAACTTACACACTCACTTGAGTGACAGGTAAAAAGCCAGTTATGGAAGAAGTGCATGTTAGAATCTTTAGTTAATATTTTAGTTTTAGTTAGTGCTTTAATTAGAAGCTCAGGCTTTAATTTTGCTTTCTAGAATGTTTTTTAAATGTTTTGATTTCTGAAACACTGGCCCTAAATTTTGCCTGAAACTACTGTCTCTCACTTAATGCAGACAAGCAGTCCTGTGTTGTAAATCTTCTGCACATGGAGTACTTATTTTCTTGTGTATTTTCATTAAGTCTGAAGCTTCATTATGGTGATTGCTTAGGTTCTTCTAAGTATTCACTTTGTGCACTGAAATTGGACAGTTTTGCCACCAAGATCTGCCAGAGCAGTATATACACCCAGTATCTTCTCAACCTAAACCTTGTTCAGTTCCTTTGTGCCATTTGGGGCTGCAATTCAAATGTCTTTTTTCACCTTGTCTCACAATTTCTTTGTTACTCCCTTCTAATCAATTTATACTCCTTTTATTCTAAAACAGAACAATTTTCATATCTTGGCCCTGGAAACACTATCCATGTATGCCAGCAACCTACACATGACCTTGATGTTTGCTGTCTGACACATCATGGTAAAGAACATGTCGCATGAGAGTGCAGCATCTACAGACCATTTTAAAAGAACGCCAAGGTCTGGAGAGAGGCGAGCAAAGAATTATTTCCTCCAATAGTATATAGACTTCTCTCTTAATCTGACCACTGGGATGTGGGGAGACAAGATTTTAGATTATCTGGACACCCAAAGTTCTGGCTGGCTCTTTTCTAGACAAAGGGATCTCTATCTCTGGGAAGAGCAGCAGTGACAATTGCTTTCAGCCATGATCTCCCCTTTGGGACTTACTGTCACAGACAAACTGCCTAGATTGTTCGGGTTTTGTATCTTAAACTAGATATGAATTTAGTGGTATTTTGATGTCCTCTGTGGATAAACACTACAAGAACGCATTAAATGTGACAATTTAGCTGATGTTACTTGCATCAAAGTACTTCTAAAAGTGGACACAATATAAATTAATTTTAAAGCAGGCCTACAAATGCACATTTCAGATTAAAAGCTATTACCAGCAAGAAATGAAATAATCAATATTGGAATCCCACCTGTATATTACCTTTGAATGTTACACCTATATCTATACATGAGGACAAAGTAGACTAATTCTCTTCTTCTCTTGCTTATCGCAGCACTACGTAGCAGCAAATCGTAATGCTGCCTTATTTCTCCAGGGATCATAAAGACTGTTGATGAATGACTCCGCTGGTACCTCTGCCCACGTTACAAGAGGCAAGCCCTGATTCCTGCTGCCACCGCAGCCCCTGGGCAGCTGCTGGGGCTGGGCAGGAAGCAGAAGCACAGCTGGGTGGTGGGTCAGGGACAGCCCTGACTGGGTGGACAGGACCATCCAGTGCTTCTATCCAAAATATTTCCAAGGCTAGGCTGTACTTTCCAGGCACAGCGAGGTGCCTGAACCTTAGCTATTAGCCTGCAGCAGCTGAAACCACACTGCTAGCTGGCAGTTACATCTTCATGGGCAATGCAAAGCGTGCAAAGTCCAGCAGCCTTTTGGCCTTTCGTACCACTAAGTATGTCCTGCAGTAGTTTCTTTGGGAAGGCTGAGGAATGCAAACCGCTAAACGGTAGTATCTTTCAGATACCCTGAAGTTGCAATAAAAAGAAAATTAAACCATTTTTAAAGTCTTTAATGAAGTGATACAGTAATTAAATTCCAATTAACCAAAGGGATGGTTATTTCCTACTCTTGTATGCAGATGCATAACTTCTGCTGTTGCTCCTAGTTAGTTCAGTTATAAGAGCATCAGTAATGCCACTTCCACATCATTCCAGATTTTAGAAAATCACATTATTGGCAAAAATTTGGGGGGTTCTTGGGGAGAAAACAGCACTTGATCTCTGAGACACTGACACAAACATTCTGAAGCACGCTGATACTACAGAGCTGATTTTATCATTAAATAACTATCAGAATTTAAATGTTAATTTGAAATCAATATTTTCCCATTAAGTCTTGGTCAGACTTCCCTGCTATAATAGAACTGAGTCTCTGGCTGGTGAGAGGGTTATACAGTCCTGCGTGAGCCTGGCACTGGGGGTGAAACTTCCATTTCTAGACCTGATTTTTTGCATCATAGGGAAACTCCGCTGAAGTTTATGAGGAAGTGTTGAACTTGCAACAGATGGGTGTGAGAGATTATTTTTGATATTTAAACTGGAGTGTCTCACATGGAAACCCCTAGGACACAACTTCAAAAGATGTCAACAAGGGAATAAAAAGTTGAACTTAATCTTTCATTCCTTCCAGAGGCTGCCAATTTAGCAAGACTTACTCCTCCCTCATGCAGCTATAAAAATAATGTGATTAATACAGAGAACTCACATTCTGACCCATTCTAAAACTGTGTAAATAAGAAGTGTGGGATTCTATGTTTTTTACAGCAAACTCCCTAACTTTTCTGAAAGCTGGGACTGGCCAAGCTATGATTTAAATACACCGTATCAAAATCTGCATCTCCTGAAGGTTTTATTGGAAAAAGAATGAAAAGTAATGATTTCATATCAGTTTATTTTCAAAATCTCTCACATGTCACTTCATGCTTAATCTTTTCTTTAATTACACTTTACACATTTAAGGTTTAGTGCAAGTTATTGACAATCAATAAGGTTATAAATGTAAGATTGGTAATTACTGCATGACTTGTACAATATCTTATTTACATAATTAATTTACTGGCAACTTGCATTTTAATTAACCTAGAATGAATGCTTCAATGAAATTTTAATTTAGTGTGCTAAATTGAAAAAGTTGACAAATCTTGCACTTAGTCATGCAACTGTGAGTTTCATTGTCTATTCAGAAAGATTAAGAATTGTGCAGTTAAGAAGATGAATTTAATCTTTGATTCCCAATGTATTATATAAATCTTTGTTTTTTCCTGGTAAATTGCATTTAAAACATGGTAATGATCAGAAACACTGCCAAATTAATAAACATTGCTGAACAAATCTTCCCCTACAGTATTTTTATTCAATAGATAAAGATGTCATAAAATACAACTAGAAGAGAAAAGTTGATAATCACCTTCACACCTCCCGACATGCTCCATGCTGACACTCTCCCCACATGCTCCATGCTGACACTGAATATGCAAACAGAAGTAACAGAATCTTGTCCTTCTACTAGTTAAACTGAGTATCAGCTACTTTTGTCTTTGTATTTTATGAATCCAGCCTAAGAAGATAGCTCTGGTAAACTCAGTATCAAGATTTTTCATAACTCTGGGGACCAAAGATCATACGGAAATATGGAACGAAAGTGGCTTAACTCTTACAGAAGGAAGAAGTTTGAGTTGGATTTCTACTGACCTGTGTAAGCTGTAGCAGTTCATATATATAAAATAAAATACGCAAAGTTCCTTTTCTCAGCTATCTCCTGTTAAAATTTTTTTTTATATTGAACTAGTTTCCCTAATCTTTGCTTGGATATTAATGTCTGTATTCTTGAAAAGAAGTTTTTAATGGCTTTTCCCCAAAATTTGCATTATAATATTGTACAGAATACATTTTTAATGTTCATCTGGAATATACCAATAAGACTACGTTACTGTGTTCTGGCTGTCTGTGCTCTGACGTAGTCAGCCTTTTCAGAAACCCCATAAAAATGCAGTATTTAAAAGGGCAATCACATTTCAAGTCATATCATCTTATTTATAGCCTTTCTGAGCTTGTTAATATATTGACATAAATATTTAGGTAAAGGTAATTAATAGAAAGCAGTTGCTTTATAACACATAAGACAGGAGCTTTTTTGTCACACTTGAGCAAAACAGACAAATACCATCTCTTTTACCTGATTTTCAAGGTAGTGGCTGAGATTTAGACAAAAGATATAATTTAGTTATTTCAAGGCACTTCTATGTCAGTATATACTCCACAAGATGTAATATAATTTGTCTGCTACACTATTTATGCAGCATGCTGTCTGGCACAACGTTCCCTCTAGACAGAAGGTGCTGACATATTAAAGAAGCAAGCAACAAGCATTTGATCTTCTGTTTATATTGCTTTTCTCAGAAAAACAGGAGAGCCAATTCAACAGAGACTTGGTTGCCACTGTAAAAACATAGCTCCTGACCCGAGGGGTAAGTTTGAATTTCATAGCTTTACCATCTCAATAAATTTAAATACAGTGTAAACTTTAAATAGAAAAAAATTCCAGAAAATACCTTTTCACATTTTGAGTTCAGATGCATGTCAATGATGTTCTTTTATATTCAGAATAATGCACAACATTTTAGCCTAGGACATTTGAGAATTTTTCAGAAGGAAAGAGAATGTAAGCATTTCCTTAATGGCCTCCTTTCCTATCATCAAGAAAATGCTGCATCAAGTATCAATGCTAAGAGAGCTCTTAATATCAAACTGGCTTACTATGGGAGCGTATATTTGAGTGTCATACATTGTGCTGAGATTGAGGGAGAAAATCAAGTTTATATGCAAGAAGCATCATGAAGTTCTATTTTCCTCTACCTTACCAGTTGTTAACAAAATACTGTAGTGGATGAAAGCGTCATTAATGTCTTTTCTCCAGATTTAAATTCTTAGACTAGAAATGAAAATACTAACTAAATTTATTTTCACAATGAGACACAGAGTTTATAATGCCTTTGATATATTTTACTGACTTCAATATTAGCCTTAATTATATGAAGTGAAAGAATAGGAAAAAACGGAGACAAATAGAAAGAAAAACATTATTGGGTACTGAGTTTTTGCTTCAAAAAGAAGGGTAACTCATCTCTCTTCTAAGATGCAGGCTTCTGCAGTGAAGGGTTCATCAGTACCTGAACAAGTTAGTTGAAAACTATCTTTGATATCTCTGTGATTGTTGCTTTAAGCGGAAGAGTGGCATGTGTTTGGCAAATCCACATAATTTGAAAATTAAAAGATGCTACTGAAAATCAAAGCTGGGGGCTTAGACAGCCACAATTAGCATCATTTAACAATCTAGCCCCTCCACGCTAAGGCACAGTAAGTGTGCATGAACTGCTCTCAGATTGCTAAATGTTAAAGACCATGTGATTTAAATTACTGCCAAGTGACAAGGTCAAGCTGCTGCATTACCTATACATGTATACAAAGCCACCTGAATTAATGAACAAAAGCCTACTGCTCAACTAATGTATCATAATGTGACCACACACTGGAGCCTCCCATGTTTCAGCTCTTTTTAACAGTTTGTCAATGTCTGCAACATTTAGCTTTTTTTCACCATTGGCTACAAAAGAAAACTGCCATACAAGCTTTCATAATTTGTTTTTCCATTGTGCCTTGTGACATCTCCTGTAATGGAGATAGTAAATTCTCGGCACCATTTCAGCCCCTTGCCTCTCTGCAAATCATAAAAGTCTGTGTATTCACATGAGAAAGCCCATCATTTTCTCTCAGATCTGCAAAAACCCTTCAGATGACAATGTCTTCTAATAATCTAGGTTGGATACAGATCATTGCAGTGATGAAGGGGGAGTCTGTAGTCAACTCTCTTACTGTGGTTTCTCATAATAGAGGATTTGATATTTATATCCGAGTTAAAATGAAATTAGATTTCTTTTTTTTTTTTTCCCGTTTACTACAGCAAGAATAATTTCTATTGTTCTGTGTAACTCTTTCTTAACCTCCTTCTACTTATTTCTCAATAGCTCAATATTTTTATTCTATTTCTTTTCCTCACTTCCCTGTTACTTTTTACTGCTCCATGGGTAAAATGGAGTTTCAAAGCACAATAGACTCATCATTCTTCTATTTTAATATGGCAACTTCTTTGTAGAATTTCTTTAACATTATCTATCTATCTACAGCCGTTATCTTTTGGCTACACTCAGCGATAACGTGGAATTGTGCTGTTTTGAAGCAATGGAAAATTGTTTGTATCCTAACCTTATTGACCTTGTTTTTAGTACGAGAATCTTAAACATATTAATACAAAGTATTTTACAGTTCTATCAGATATGTATAGGTTTATCTAGAAAATATGAAAAATGACTGAGAAAAATAATACAGTATTCAGACGTCTGCTGTATAAGAATAAAAGTGTCCAAATGAATGTGATGGAAAGAAAAATTGACAGAAGAGTTTTCTCTGCTAAGTAGGTTCGTTGGGACCCCACAGTGTGGACAACTCTGCTAGCAGACCATTTCCTGCTAGCAGACCTTTTCCAAATAAGTTGATTTTTTGGCTCAGTGGTGTCACTAGCACTGGCTATTACAGCTGTGATAAATACAGATCCATTTAAACTAATAGCTCAAGAGCCATTTTCAGTTGGAAAGTTTTCATGCTTTTCAGATAAATGTCTAGGTGTGCATACTGCAAAAGCAAAAGTGAGCCACCATCTTACTTCTGAGTGAAATCAGTTTTTTCTCACCTGTGAAAGCACAATTAACTACCAGATGAAAGTTCTAAGGACATGTTTGTGAAATGTAGTGAAAAAGTTCATATAAATAATGCTTCTCTTCTGAATTGCACTGTTACTCCCTTTGATATGTTGAATAATAAAGCTAGTGCTCAGGCACAATTGAAAACTTACTGTAGAAAGTAAAACTGAAAAAGATTCATAACAATTAAATTAATCACAGTCCTTCCTTGGAAAAACTGCTTATCACCAGTAGAACAGGATAGACCACACCTGGGTTTCAGGGCTTTTCTGTGCTACTATTCCACAGCTGAAAATTTCCCATGGGGCTGATTAAGTCAGAAATTTGCATATAATGTAAGTTGCTTTGAAGATTTGAAAATAAATTTGTAAAAACCAGAAATGTTGGTTTTTTAAAAAATTTAAATTTAAAAAAATTAATTGTTAAAATTTTAAAAAAATCATTTTAAAAATGAAATTTTAAGAATAATTAAACTTCGTAGTTTTCAGTATATAAAATCTATGTAAAAACTCTTAAACTGTTCTGAAGATTAGAGGTCAAGTCACCAAAACCAAGCCAAGGGTACTCACCCTGTACATCTGTCAAAAAGTAAAGTCAGTTTGGAATAGCAATATCTGGGATAGAGTTTGGCACATAATTACCTGAACTATTGGATGAATGATTAATCTTTATAAGAAAGAGACCACATATTTCAATGGTTGATACCCAGTTTCAATTGCTCCCTAAACTGAGTAAATTAATATCTTCTTGGAAAATGGATAAGCTTAGTACATTTTGGTTTGCAAGTATAGCGTTACAGAATTTGTACAGTTGTGTACATTTGTTTCTTTAACTTTTATCTATATGAAGAACAAAGAATTACAAATCTGGTTGCTATTCAGTTGATTTTTCTATTTAAAATGCATCAATTTTTCCAGCAATTTTACCTGTAGTCCAAGACCTCAAAACTGAATGAACCTGGCACAAGTTTTATGCTGCACCCGTATGGCTGATCTGTCTGTTCTCCCCTCCCCAACTCATCACGGTCACTGTGCACGTATAAGGTGTATTTTTTACTGTTCCAGAGAGAGGCCAGAAGATGATTTAGCCTTGATCAGGCTTTTGAGAAGTTTCAGGACTTCTAAAAATTACTCTACAGCTGCATCAGTTCCTTAAAAGTCTCCTGTAAACCACAGAACCTCTCTGGATGTTCCAGAAATTGATGTCAAAAGTGGAAGGCCCACTGACACATTTTTATGCTGTATTTGATAATTCTAATTACAACAATTTAAAGAAGGTTTAACTTGAATAAAGAAGCATTTAGCCAAATATACTCTTTAAAAATATTGCGAGACTCAAAAGAAGAATAGTATCTTCTAGGCAAGGTCAATATATTTTTTCTTTTTTGTTATTTGGTTTTTTTAAAAAAACTAATAACCTTACAGATAGCTTTCATTAACTTCTCTTACTTTGAATCATGCCCAGAATAAACAGCAAGAAATGAAAGCAAGCTAAACATTGTAAGTAGTATATTCTTCAGCTATAATCCTTGATACACATGAATTCATTGCATTCATTAATTTTAAAATGCCCTATTTTAGGATGTTTTCTTAGGAATAAAAAATTGTGCATTTATAAGCAATTGAATACTGCTAAGGGAATTAACTTAGTTAATCTACAACTGCCTCTGTGTAAAACATCTACTGCTGTGTACAAACAATAAACGCTATGGGCTTTCTATTGTAGATGTCTACCCAGTGTATGAGAATGGAGTCTTTACTGAATTTTAAGATGGGATAAATAAAACGACATTAGGAAGCAATTTCAACTTCATATAATTTTTGCAAGTATCTTCACCTAAAATTCCTGCAAAGATTATAAAATTGCAGTTGCTGTATGATTCCAAATTATTGGATGGCATTTTCTCTAATTGTGTCCACTCATTTTGGGGGTTTGAATTGAAGGGTTGCCTTGGTAGTAATTTAATTTTCACTTGAAAAATATGTTTGCATGATTCATATGCAAATTTGAAGTTCTTAAGATCTTTAAAACGCTTTCTACAGCTTGTGCAAGTTATTATCTCCACAATGTACTTTAGCACCTCAACACGGTAACAAGTTTAGAAGCAGTTCCTTACAAATAATGGAAATATCCTTTGCTTTCTACTACTTTTTAAGAACTCACAGCAGTACAATTTATTCCATTATGTGGAAATGCAGACTAGCGGGTTGTTTTCATGCACAGTGCATTCAACACAGCTGTTTGAAGGGGCACATGGACCAAGTTAGGGCTTCCAATGGCTATTTGGAAGGATATATGCAGGCCAGTCGCCACGTGATGCAGTCCAGGCTACGTACTTTCCTACCCAAGCTCCCTGAATACCTTTGCCAGTGAGTTTTGGGGAGTGAAGGATCTGGGCTTTACAAGGTTGCATGCTGAATTCTCAAGGTCTTAGCTGCAATCTTGCTTACCTGGACTAAAGGATTTATTAACTCTGGTGCTGCAGGAAGACTAGCTCAGGATTGTCAGTGGGAGTCTGAATCAAAATTTCTTCCCTGTGTGCCCCAATGACTTATAAACAAAATAAGTTTTAAAAGGGCTATCCTTGATACTGCACAGATGTTGATGTGTTCTTTCTGTGTCAGCCAGTCTATAAAAAAATCGCCTCTTTTCTATTTTCCCCTAGCTATGTTAAAGATGCTTTACCTATGTATGAGTGTTCTTTTTATACAATCGTTTAGTAATATACCAGCTAACAAAACTAAAAAAATATGCCACAAAGTTCTTAAGCTTAAGGTTAATAAGATGCTTTAGCATGCATTAAAACACCTCAGTGTACCATGGCTTGTCGTTTCTCGGCATGACATTATTGGCTTTTGTTTGGGAGTTACCAGGAGAACAGAGAATTTAGTTATCTCAGCAACTATGTCTCATTTTCTGACCCATCAAAATGTGAGGAGGAAAGTATAAAAATTAGTTTATTTGGGCAGTCAAAATCCTATTGTAAGGCAGGATATCATTATGTCTATGAACAATAGACATAATGATAAAACAAGTAGAATGATAACGGGCAGAGGCAGCATCATTGCTGAGATACACACTTCCTTGCCTCAGCTATGGGAGCACTGACAGCATGTGCAGGACAAGAAGAGTTGCATTTTTAATACTTAGAAAATGTTATGTCAGCCAGGTTGCAACTCTGCCTTTAATTAGATGAAAAGCCTTCAATTGGAAGGCACCTGCATATAGGTTAGGATATAGGCAGTCTGCTCAGTTCCCAGCAGGTAATCTATTCTGCGAAAAGTACATTTCAGTTATAGAGAATACCCCCTACAATGCATCTGTTGTGAAGTGTAGCTAATGTGTCATTCATATACAATCACAAACAGCTTTAAAAGCACATTGATTCTGTTTATTTTTATTTGAACTATGCTTGTATATTTGAACATGTAGTTATTTCTTGAAATAACCGGGAAACAGCAATCAAGAGAAAGCAGTTGATTAGCAATTTAAAGCAAAGCAAAATGGAAACATTTTTCCTATACTGTCAAGATTTATTCTAAGTGCCTCCCGTTAAAACAGTATTGCTTACAGTAGCAGGCTGCAGTGATTCACTGCCATATTAATATGTATTGCTGAGTACAAGTGAAATCTATATTCAGTTACATAAGATTTCAGTGTTTTATTGTTGATGGCCTTTTCTTTAAACGTAAGCTTTTTGTGGGACCTGACATCACAGCCCATTAAAACATGAAACCTCTTGGACCAATGTTTCCAAGGTCAGTGGAATTACACTAACCTGAAGCCAGAAAAAGGCTCAAGGGAGCAAAGCACTCAGGTGCTTAAGGTATCCTGAGGACTTGGACCATAGCATCTTCTCCCAGTGATTAATGACTTTCCAGATTGTCATTTATCATTTATGAGATTAAAATTTTTAAAACAACTCTCATGTATGTGATACCTGTATATCTACAACCATGTGAGAGTGAACTAGAAAGAAAATACATAGAAATGTCATCTCTTACCAGGCTCTGTCTTAAAAAATTCTGGGTGGCCATTGCAAAGTTTGATATGTGCTGAATAAATTGCATTTTTTGGAAAAAAATAATAATCTAAGAATTCTATATTCATTATACAGGCCCTTATAAATAGGAAAATACTTGAAAATGTATTTATTTTATTTTTTTTTAATAAATTGGTTTTATTCTTGAGATTAATGGGTTTTCTTCAGATGCAACCTCTGGTCAAGCTATCTTTATATGGTTGCCAATCACCTCTCATGAGCTAGAATGCATTGAGCCAGTTTAAAATCTGGGTTGCCTTTTCCTAAAATCTGATACATACTGCAAAAAGTAACACTGAAGATTATTTAGCAAGCATCATTCTCAAATCATAACAGCTAGCTGCACTCTGAGGATAGTGTGATATCTTCCATCTCATGAATGATATATGACACCAAGGCTTTTGTATGTTTCTTGATTAAATATTTTTCAGAGTAAACTGAAGATGTCTGAGTATATTGTTAGATGAATATCCTTTTACTATCCTTATTTTATGCTGATAAATGCCTTTAAAACTATTCCTTGGAAAGGATTTCATTTCTATACTAATTGTAGCCAGGTTTCTCTTTGGGAAGATTACCAAAGATGGTCAAAGGATCTTCACATACAGCTGTTCTATCAGCTAGAATCTACATCCTTCATATGATCATAAATATTTTCAGTTTTAAATATATAGACAGTTCCACTGTGCTTTCATGTGTGGAGCTGGCAGAATAGTTAAAACTTCACTATGCCTTCTATCATCTGAAATTATAAGGTAGAATTATCTGTCCAGCATCATGGTAGATGATCCAAAAATAAGAGCCAAAAAAAAAAATCATCAAGGAGCTAAATGCTGTACTGGTGTATACCACTAATTCTATCAAAGAATAAAAAAACAACAAAAAAACCCAAACTATCCCCTCAAAACCCCCGGTGACATTATAAATACTTTGTCTGCATTTAATATAAATTAGAAATTAATTGTAATATAAGTGAAGGTCACCAAACAAAATTGTGTCAAATACCAAAGCTCACATTTGTCAGGGTTATGTGAGGTCAGAAACACACATCTCCCTCTTTGAAATGAATTAAATATTAAGACAAACAATAGCAGAACTTACTAGAACTAATCAACATGTTCTGAGTCTGGTTTGTGCCAGGTCTTGTCTTCTTCAGTTTTATGAGAAGATATAGAAATAACTGTTCACATTCTCTCTGATCAAAATGAAGCTGTGACAAAACTGATAGTGTCTGAAACTGGCACTGCGATGTGATCCTGAGTGAATACCTGTAAAGCTATTTGTTGCTCTTTTATGCTCAGATTTTGCATGCTGTAGACTATGAAGCAACTAGAGGAAGGTCACCTGGTCAGAGAGGTAGCATCCAGGTTTTATGCTATAAATGTAAATGAGATATTGCATCTGAAAAGCTTAAAATAGAAAGTGACAAAAAAGATGATGCCACTGAAGTTGTTTATGTGTGTATTGCAGCAAAGAGGTATCAAACCTTACCTACACTTCCTCCATGCTAGAGGAGGGAATCATCATTTTTGCTGACACACGCTGGTATTGGGATATCTACTAGTACAGATGTGAAAACCATTTTCTTAAGAAGATATATTTAAACTCAAGAAAAAGATGAAACCCTAGAAAAGGGTATGCAGATGGTTTCACTCAAGGGAATCTAATGTGGGCTCAGAGCATCTGTTCTGAGAAAACAACTGCTGAAGAGAATGGGATTATATGGGATTTGGCCTGCTGCCATGGGTGGCACACTCTGATTTGGGTTACTGCAAAACGTAAATGTGATAAATCTGAAACACTGGGGACACCTCTGGAACATACAGTCAGTGCAGCTTTCTGGAGAGATTTTGGAAAAAGCTCTTGAAAAATCAGGAATTCAGAGAGCTACTGTCTCCATGACTTGTTTTGTTTTGTTTTGTTTTGTAACTTTGATAAGTTTTCAGCCTGGGTTTAGTCCATATTTTAAAGGAACTGACTAGCTTGCTCTAGTTCATGACTTTGTTTGTCCATAGGGCTGATTTCAGGCAACGCTGAGTTTAATAATTTGTTCTGTCTCCCCTGGACACATGAGGCTCTAGGGTAGGGAGCCAACATCCTTTCAAGAAATTAGTCAATCGAGCTTGAAATGGGGATTTTCAGGGCATATCTACATTCATGGAAAGACCAATGTAGTAGGACAAGATCTAGACAGTGAAAAAAATTGCATTGGATGCCTTTGCTTACGTGGCAGTGGGGTGAGATGGGGTGGGAGAAAGTGTTCCCCTGGCTATTCTGGCCAGGTGGACTGAGTGCCCCCTGGGCAACATTAGGTGTTTTCCTGGAGTGTATCTTTGGCTTGTTTTAATCTGAAAAGAATACAATTTGTGTGCTCTGCAAAGGAAACCAAAATACGGCAAGTAGGGGCACACAGCAGGTCTGCTTCAAAAATTAATTCCTGATGTAAGCTAAAACACTCAGGTAGATGCATCTTCAGACTCAAAGCACAGAACTGGCATTCAGTATCAGGGAGGTGATGCATCTTATAGCAATCAGAACTACTTTCTTCTCATCCCCAAATCATATTATTGTCATCTCTGTCACACTGGACAAGGGATCTGGAGGAGAGGAAAAAGAGCTGTGACCTATTTACAGTATTTCTGTTGATGCCCCAAATACAGTGGACCATAGCTTAATTAGCCTGGTTTAAAATTTCCATGTGAAAAGAAAGGAAATGCTTTGTTTTTTCAGTTCTCCATCCTAAGTGCTTTCAACTACTGTGGGTATTTGGTGACTGAAAGTCAGAACATCTAAAATGTAGGACCCTTTTAGTCAATCTTCCCCATTTAGTCAATGTAAACGTGCAGGAATGTCCAAGACTAGCTCAGATTACTTAAATTGGACGCCTAATGAGTAATCTTTGTATTCTTTTGAATGTTAATACATAAACCCTAAGTCATGATAATAACATAAATGTAGAGAATAAATTTTTAACCCTCTTTTCCACATACAGACAGGCTTCTGACGGCTAACAATGCCGCCAACAGGTCAAAGGGCGAAACTCAAAATTGAGATTGAGAAATAGTAAATTTTGAAGAAAGTAAATGGAAACAAGAAATTATTGTGGACCTCCTGATTTTAAACTGAACAAGAGGTATAAAGCCAGATTCTTTTTTTACAGTGTACCTGTTCATTCTGTTCCTTTCCTCAGCTGTGTGGGCACATTATTATCCTCTTTTGTGTCGGTAACAAGTTTATATATAGGCCCTCCATTAAATTCTGCCACATCCTCTACTCTTTTTTTCAGCCCCACCAAACTACTCATTGCTGTGAAGATCAGTTCTAAGGGAAACATATAAAGCACCAGGAGGACAAATGCCCTACCAGAACGTACCACTTCTAGAGTATGTGAAATTTTGTTTCTAAGCAATTTGGCAGAGTCCCTATTTTCCACCTCAGTGATCACCTTTAATCACTTCTCCTATTTATCTATTCTTTGATGGTTTTTTTCCCCCTCCTCCTCCTTTTTTTTTGCCTTCAACTCCCTCAGCTTGTGGCAATGGTACAGAATGCTGATGACCAAGACTCGTCTCCAGGCAGGCAATCGTTTTGGGCCCCAAACACTGACTGCGCTTCTAAGGCAAATTTTCAGGCTGAGCAAACCTTAAAAGTACAGTAAAAGCATATGATATGCACTCATTGCAGGTGTGTCCGCCGTTCAGCTTCTTTTTATACCGAAAACTGTTCAGACAAGTATTTGCTGCAGCACTTATTGTACCAAAATGATATCCTGTATTCTTTATTTTACCCAGTATTTTGGCCATATCAGCTGCACATTACAGTAATAAAACAGGCTCTAATGTACATGTGGAATGGTACAGTGGTGATACGCAATACTGAACAAAGAGGTCTATTACTACCATATAATGTGAATCTTTGCATAACTAGTCGCAGGGCAAAATTCTCAGCTGGAGTACATGCATATAACTTCTGGAAGATCAAGGGAATTTATGCTAGTGGGAGTTCAGACTTAACATTACATATGAAGAAGAATAACTCTTAGCTGGCATTTACTTTTATGAAAAAAACACATGCAAGGGTAAATGTTTGACGAGGTTGGACCTTGTAATCCTTTTTGCATTTGAAGTATGATTTAGGTGAACAGCTGATTATTCAAATCTCTAACTACTGGCTTCTTTCTTGCAATTAAGTATTTAAAATTGTTAGCCTGGTTTCATACTTGCAGCTCAAGTGTGGGTGTAAACTGAACTCACAATGGACGAGCTCTGGTATGAAAACATAATCCTAAGTGTGAATATGCCTGTCCTTGCTTAGGGACTAGCAATATCATTCTATGTTGATTTTCAATTTCATTATTCAAGAATCACAGTGACAAAAATTTGGATGTTTTTTAGGTCCTAAGTTAGTCTATTTTCATTATGATGGGAACACTTGACTAGGTTTGTGGGGGAAAAGTAATAAAGGAATTTTCTGTATGCCTTTGCAGAAACACACACAGTCTCTCATCACTGGTAATTTTCCATTTTCTAAAATCTTATTACTTTGTTTGTGTTCACTCCCACAACATGAAAGTTGCTTTATATCAATCATTTCACTTTTTGTTTCACAAGCAAAAACATCATTTTGCTTTAGTAATGTGTTACAATGGAAAGTCAATAGGAAGGAAGAAGATTGCCAATATGATAAAGTGAGTGCTGAGGCATAGTTGACAGAGGTGATCTGTATTTTGTTTTCAACCTGCCTGCACTAAGAATGAGGCACACAATGATTTGGAACGGAATCTGCACCCAACAGAGGCTTCTAGCCTTAAGATTTTGCAGGTTTGCTGGTTAGGCTATCATAGCCAATAAATCATTATTACTCTTTTTCTTCACCATTTTTCTAAAGAGTTCAGGAGAATGCATTTCAGTTGTAGGTACCATCCAACTTGAGATATTTTATGATTCTATGAACAGATACTGTTCTGAACTTGAAGGTTTCCCTTACTGTTTGTAGTTAAGGAAAGACTGATGACAGTGTATATATTAAAACTAATTTTATAGTCAGATCCATGTAGTGTTGGGGGCTCTGGAAGTGTATTTCAGGACTTAGAGATGGTGCCAGATAAGAACACTTTATATATATATAGATATATATATCTATATATCTAAATGTGGAATACTGATATAATCATTTATCTTTTTTCATCCTTATGAAATGAAATTACATTTTTTGTTTAAGGAGGATCTAAAAGAGAAGACTGGTTACTTTTAATGTTCAATGCCATAACTGATTTTCCCAGTTTGGCAGGCTGTAGTAGCACTACTCTTGACAAGGAGGTTCTTACTGGGTAATGTTAATAGTGGGCATGGAAAAAAAAATATAGTCTTTAAATCATGGGGAAATGCAGATCTACGTATGCTACTTGGTACGCCTCTTAGCTACAAACTACCAACCAGGTACAGGCATGAGCTGAGGAGGGCAGTATTCTCTGAGTAGGAGGAAAGAAATGCGCAAAATGTTCTGGAGATGTGAACAGGAAAGTTCAGCGTTGTAGCCTGTTTGCTGAAGGAATAGATGTAGCTTTCTCTTTTCGGATGTAGTCAAGTGAGATACGTGCACAATAAGCTGAATTTAAACTTAGATAAATATACCATCTGGAAATTTGTTCTGTATTTTGTGATTAGAAACCCAAGAAGTGGTGAAAAGAACAGCTTGCTGAGACAGAAAAAAACCAACCATTACATTAGAGGAAAACACCAGAGCAGTGTTCACCATTCAGTGTTTTTAGTTCCTTCTTCATGACCTTATGTTCTAATATGCTTCATCAATAAATATATCTCAAAATTGCATTGACACCGTGTCTGACACTTCTAACTTAAAAAGTATCAGGAAAGTGTTTCTTTCCATCTAGTGGTGAGTATGCAGGGGTGTGTTCTACTCAGAAGAAAGTATGATGTTGCCAGCTTCTGAGGGGGGATGAAATACCTGCCTGGAACTGCAGAAATTGCAATAGCCCTATGTAATTGCATTATGTTAACTATTGTAGTAGATCATTATGAAATAAGTCAAATGTAGCTAAGTGTACAATTAACTTACAGATCTGATTCTTCCATTGGTCTCACCTTATGGGTAGAAACTATTTTATTTTTTTCTCATTCTGCAGCTTTGTATACCAGAAATCTGCAGTGTGGCCTGGTAGTGAAAGCTGGCAGTAGATCTCTCTCCCAGATGCCATCTTCTATGAGATCTTACAGTACTAATCAGATATGGCCACTGTCTTGTACCAGAGAAACCCTTACAGAGTCTGGCACTGCCCTTGAGATCTGTCTGACCTATAAGCAAGTGGGATCCCAGTGCCTGACTGCATTTATTTATTGCTGTTCATAGCCATGTTCCCTTGCCTTCTTTCAAACTATATGTTCACATTGTCCCTTATGTTCCTTTAGGCCACAGAGAAAAATCTTTTTCCTTAGGCCTAATTCAGTCAGGTACGCCATTTTCCTGCAGAAGTAGACAATAACACACTTCTCTCACTCCTTTGCCATACCATACCATCTCCCAGGATCCTCTTATAGTCCTTTTATGGATTGATAAGAATCTTTTTGCTTTTTGCTGGCTGTGGCTTTAGCTTTTATCACGTGGCTTCATTTTGTCATTTTCCGGATTCTTAATAGGAATATGGATTCTATGTATTTTACTAATTTTAATCACAAGTGGAATTATACTTGTGCTTGAACCTGATATTTTTACATGAGCTTTCTTAGTTATCTAAATATATCCACTAAATACAGATGAGGCTAAGACTGACACTTATCTCTTCAGATTTGTCCATACTATTCACCTAAGTAGCACACAATCTCAAGTTCAAGCATTGCTCCAGTTCTGGCAGTTATGTTGTGGTAGCCAAGTGCAATAGATGGCTGATGTATAGTGCTTCACATGGTGGGATTTTTATGTCTCTACAGGTGCTTCCAACTATTGTGCTGTTAATGCTGCTTTAGTAAGATATGTTTCAGTGTGTACTGTGACTCTTTTCCTTTTTTTTATTTCATAATTAATAGAATAAAATATTTTCTTCAATGCAAGCTTTCAGGCTGAACTTTTTTGTGGAATACAGACTGTGAAGGGTCTGAGGGGTGTGGTAGTGGATTTCTGTTATCTTTCAACACTGCCCAAATCACTCATCTTAGTTCAACAAGGAATCTGACTGTTTTGTTGGATAGGCTTGGGCACTTCATACATGGAATAATAGTGTTTTAATCTTCTGCATCTTTGGCAACACCTTCAAAGCTGGCAGACCTTAGGTAAGGATGTACTGTCACAGAATAGCTACAGACAGTCTTCTGGCTAAGCTGTCATCACAGTTCTTCTGCTCAGGTCCTCTACAACTTTGTAGCATGCAGATTATCTCTTCTTGGGAAGCAAATGTCTTTTGCTTTCCTGGAAGCCAAAATCAAAATCCCTCAGCAGCCTTTCTTTTAGTGCTGTATGACCAACATTAACCACTGTTTGCCTCTGAAGGGGTACTCCTCAATATTGCAAGAAATGCTGGATATAGCTTTTTGCCTCAGATCTGTAATACACTCATTTTCTGTCTAGATATAAATGACAGCAGAATGAGTATCACTCAAATACAGTATTTTTTTTAGCATTACATCCTTTCTTGCTTCACATAGGAAGTGGACACAGCCAATGTCATGCTGTGTTTTCTACATTGTTGTACTTTTGGTTTGTTGGGAAACAAGAAGACCAACCATGAAAAGATTGAAACAGAGTTCAATATCAGGTACAAGACAACAGTGGCTTTTATGGAGAAGTTTAACATGTAGATTTCAAACAAGTATTTGGGCCAAGTTGGAGACCTTTTCCAAAAAGCAGCTGTCCTTTGACTGCACATAGCTGATTTTAAGAAGATACTGACACATTAATGACTTTGAGCCCTTTTTGTTATGCACACCTTTAGATCAAGTGATATCCAGACTACTGTCTAAAAAAAATATGTACCTGCTGGCAATAATATTTTTTCTTTATTGTTTTCTCAATACTGATTCTAGGCCACAGACCACAGCTTGATTACCAAAAGGACTAGTTTTCTTCACTCGTGAGCTGATTTTCCAGATCTTCTGGCCCCCATAAGAAGACAACCATAACATTCCTGTAAATGCTACTACCGTAAAGGGCAAAATACTGTATGGCCTTCCCTCTGTGCTCCAGAAATGTTCATTTGCCAATTCACAGTACAAATACCCAAGTACTCAGAATTACTCTTATAATCTGATAGCAGAGCAAGGCAATCTAGCTGCAGGCATGTTGCAATACAGCTGCCATAAGCAGGGCTGTTAGTTACATCTAAACTTGAAGGCCAAGTGGCATTTTCAAATTCCCAAGTGCATGTGCATCCCTAGTTAAAGCCCAACTCTCTTTTGGCATGCACATGTATGAACCTGCCCCCTTTAAGCCTTGGCTTGTCTGAAGAGAAGAATCTACACATGCAGATGGCATGCAGTTTTTCATGGTCTTTAAGATGTCCTTGATTTTTGTGAAGACGTGATCCCATGGTCTACCATTGACTGGGACTCACAGAGCCATTTAAATACCTCCTTAACATTTTGGAATAAAATCTGGTCAATGTATAGGACAAATATGTGAAACTGGGGCTGACTGGGTCAAACCCAGGCATCTAGCACATTTACTATGAGACAAAAAAAAACCCCAACAAACCAAAAACATTTCAAAATCATATTCAGAAATTATTCTCTTCCCTAATGTACTAACGAGGGAATAAAAACCAAGATATCTCACTGAAGCCAGACAAAACATATATAATAGCAGGAGCTGGTCTTTGCCTGAAAAAATATAACACTTATTCTCTACAGCAATTGGAGTTATTCAATTTTTGTAACAAAGCATTGGTTATAATAGATGATTGAAACTCAGATTATTGGTATGAGAGAATATTTCACCAAATATTATTCAAGGTGAAATTTTCTAGGGAGAATATTTTCTAAGAAGAAGCAGTGAGAATACCTCCCTTTTGTTATACTGCTTGGGGTTTTTATCCTTTATAATATATTTAACCCATCTTTTACTGCTGAAGAAGAGCAAAAATGCCTTCAGGAGTTTAATATAAATTGCCAGACGAATGCCCGGTTGAGCTACAAACTTTATGAGTCTGAAATTTCCAGTTGTTTTTATAGTACAGAGATTTCTTTAAATCTCCCTTGTGATTTCTTTCAGATAGTATGATAAACTTTGGTGTACAAAGGTTTTTTTGTTTGGTTGGGTTTTTTCCTCACTTGAGCAGTCATCCAGAAATAAAAGCCTTCTGCAGAAATAATCAAAATATTCAGTTGATCGTGTTCAGAAAGAGCCTCATTCTTCTATGCAGTGATGCAATTATGGAGCATCTTGAATGATTGTCACTTAAAAGGGTTGTAACTTTCCTGGTTTATTAGGAACAGCTGGCAGATACATCAGAAGCGTCAATGGAATTATTACTTTGAAGCAGATGTTAAACAGAATGGGGCAATAACAGCTGTTGCAATTAAAGGCATTGTGGGCACATTTCTGCACATCTTTGGCTCAATGCAACAATGATCCAACCAAAAACCAGTTAGTAACACATTATTTTTTCCAAATATTGAGAAAATTTAATTGCACATAACCAGTGCTAAGAATGTGTTTTTTCTTCTAGCTTATGTAATTTCTGAGGTAGCTTAGACAAAAGAAAAAGCTGAATGCAATCTTGAGTGCTAGCTGGTATTTTTTTCACTTCAGGTTCTGATGAAATGTCACCCATAAAAATGATTCCTAAGAATTTATACCACCCTGTTGTTGAGTGTTATTGGGTGAGGATAGAAGAGGCTTGCTTAGGTAGAACATCAGGTTCACTCAGCTACTTGGAAGGGGAAGTCAGAGGGAAGACAGAGTCATAGAATGCCCGGCTGCATGTATCTCCTGGGAAAATGTTTTCCTCAAAGTTTGCATCTAAATCCCAGAGTGGACATGCTGTTACATGATATTCTCCAACTAATTCATACAAATCTACTACACCGTCCTGCAGCATCAGGACAAATATTTCCTCTATTCAGCAACATTTTAAATTCACGGAATCTTGTTACTGAGTCACAGGCAGAAGGTGAATGAAAAGTTTTGTTCTCCAGAAACTCTGCAATCTCTTGTGTAGAGGAGATCCTGAAAAACAGCTAGAGTCTCACTGACCAAGATAAATTCAGAAAATGACAACATATTTTTGGCCTCAAATCAAACATGTTATGGAAGTCCTGACTGACGAAAAGACCAGGAAGAGGACATGAAAGAGGCAGAAATTAGGAAAACCTGATTCATAATTTCACAGCTCTGTGTCCTGTTCCCCTAAGGACTTAGGAGTCATTCACTAGTTGTAGCTGAGGTTTCAGTTCACATGTGCTCCAATCTCCCCTCAACTGATGGTATTTCAGACACATCAATGGTTGTATCAGTCTACGTGAGGTGAAAAAAAGAGTTTAGGGGCTGAGGGAGGGGTTAGGACAATTTGACTATACCCAGAGGCATTCTCCTTGAACTGAACACCTTCATACAGAATAGTTACATGAGAGAAACAACAGAATGTAAGAGACTGCTGGTTGCCAAGACAAATTACACTTATCCCTCACTGGGTGTGAAGCCGAAAGCCCATCATTCCAAGTCAACCTCTGTGACTGCCAGATTTTCTTTTCTTACTTTTTTTTTTAAATTTATTCTTGGTTTGGCCTCTGAATCAAGTTTCTGGGAGGAAGTATGCTATGGGATAGAGGGGAAAGAAAGAAGATGGAGGTCAAACCACAAATTACTCTTTTTAATTTAAGTTTTTTGTCTCATAGACATACTAGCAATGAGTGATACAGAAAAGGTTGAAACACTGGACAACTTTCTTGCCTCCATCTATAGAAACAAAGATTGCTCTCAAATCTCTCAGGCACCAGCAAGTTGCAGGAAGAAGGGCAACCAGAAGCTGTGAAGCAACAGGTTAGGGAACATTTAAAGAGGCTGGATATAATCTAATGCATAGAGACCAAAAGAGTCAGCAGATGTTGCTTTAAGTGCTGTGCTGATAGCAAGACAACTAGTACCTGTGGGAAAAGCCATGGGGTGACTGGGGAAGGTCACTGACAGCCTGGAAAAAGGCTTGATTTTTACTCATCTTTAAGAAAGAAAAGGAGGACGCAGGGAATTACAGGTTGGAGAGCCTCCATTCAGTCCCTAGAAAGATTGTAAAGTCCTTTCTCTGGGAATACATTCACAGGCACATAAGGAAAAGAAGGTTTTGGGGAATGGCCCGTAAATCTCTACAGAGGGCATATCATGGCTGACCAAACTGATGTGGTCAGTGGACGTTCTACATATTTTCTCTGCCACACACTTCAGAGATCTGCAAAACGTAGGTTTTGGTGAAAAAGTGGAAGCTAATGTCACTGTTGTGCAGTTGCACGCCTCTTCCCCAAACCCCAGAAACACTCCCTACTCTTTGGCTGATGTCTCCGTTCAGACCAAGCTGTCCCTACACTTGTGCCTGAGGGCTGACGTGACCGTTTCAGACAGCTGTGGTTTGGAGATAATAGAGTTAGCCACATAAATTACTATATTAGTCTATCTGATGCCAAGCAAGGTGTAAACGGTGAAGGGGGAATTACTGTGCAACTCTGCAAGCCTGAAGGCATTCTGCCTTTGTTGGACAGACAATGTCTCTGCAGGAAAAGAAAATGGTATATACAGAGCATAAGAGATTGGCAGTAGGCCAGAAACTTTCTGTTGCCTTGATTTTGATACTGAACCTCAACTGACCCACGATTTTCCAGATGTGTTGTCATTTCCTCAGCCTTGTCAGATAATGACAAAATCCACTCCTTGTTTAAAAAGTTAGAACTTATTTTTTAAAATACGTATATATAATCCCTGTATCTTTAATCTTCCAGAAGGATTAGAGTAGATTCCCACCCTTCCAGTGAGGTTTGCACAGAGGTCAGACTAAGATACTGTACAGATTTCTTGGGGTTTGAAAGGAGTGGAGTAGTGTCAAACAAATCATTTCAACTAGAAAATCACTTTTAATGGTCTATTTACAATGAAAGAAGTGAACTGACTGAAATGTTAAATCAAAAACGTGTTTCTGATCTATAGAGCAGGAATAGATGTCATTTTTGTTGATTTCTTGTTACTGTTGGAGGAAGATACAAAGAAATGAAGATAATGAGATTAAAAGAGATAATGGGACAAAAAAGTCAACTTCCATTTTCTTCTTCCTGAGGTAACCTTGTACTCAACTCTAGTACTTAATATTTACTGAAGATACGCATTTGCTACAGACACATTTATTGTTTTTTTCATTACCTGGACATGAGAGAAAAAAAAAAAAAGTATCCTATGTTTAGTCTGTAATTCATACTGTGATCATGCCTGTAAGCCTTGGTGAAAATCAGGGCACTTTTAAAAAAAAAAAAAAAACATGAAATGTTGTTAGTTTAACCAACTATTTAAACAATATTTTTTTACTCCATCAGTAAGACTCCTTGACATTGCTGTCACTGCATCTACGTATTACCTCATGGGCTCTGGATAAAATATTTTATATTTTCTTGTCTCCCCTGGATGTTTTTCACCCTCCCTGCATCTTGTAAGCTAAGTGCCAGCTATCAGGGAGTCATCCTTTGGTTTGCTGTGTGAGGACTGCCAGGTGCTGGTCTCTGGCAGTGCTCTGGGACTGATCGCCTCAGCCACTAGGCTGCCCTGGAGAGGCAACTGGGACACACCTCTGCCATTGTCTTCATGGTGGCTGTTTTCATGAAGCTCATGAGAAAAGAAAAAAAAAACCAAAAACCCAAAACCCAAACAAAACACAAACAGGGAGTGTGATTCTTAAGACTTTGGTGTTAGATGAGAGCTTCTCTTAAGTGAAAGCTGATGACCCCGCATCCTTCTGATAACCTTTCAGCATTACCAGACAGTGTGACAATGCTGCAATACATTCCTGTATCTACCATAAACTGATTCAGGCATGTTTAAGATGGCACATGCGGGGTAGCATTACCCAAGGACAACATGCTCTGTTATCTGCTGGTCATGTCAGCAGATATTAATGACGTTATGCAATCTTCATAAGTACAAATAAACTGCTGCCATTCAACAAACTTGTTACTGTCATTGCCAACATTAAATTATTTCCATAGTTCACAACATTTATGACTTGCAAACCACAAATGACCAGTAAAAAGGTCATGTCTGCCACAGACCATCACATATTAGAGAATACAGGTAGTTTTAGGAAAAGGAATCCCCAGTTCAACTGCCATCTGACTCTGAAAATCAGCCTGTTCATCCATCACAAGTAACTTCTGCGTGCAGTCTGCCTTGAAACACTTCTCTATAGCAATGAACTGCACAGTGGGATAGATACCATCTAAAGGAAAAATTAACCTATGAATCCACAATCATACACATTTCTACAACATGAATAAGAAACACTATTTCACCAAAAACCGCTTTCTTTTCTTGCTTTTCTTCATAAGATACATGTGAAGATACAGTTTCCGATCTTCATTTCAAGTGAACTGTATGTTCACGAACTGTTTCTAACCAAAGAGAAAGAGTGCCTATCTTTCCAATTCAAGGTTCACGTACTACACTTTCAGTAGCCTGCACTTCCTAGAG
Source organism: Microhierax caerulescens (assembly GCA_035590215.1). Lineage (NCBI taxonomy): Eukaryota > Metazoa > Chordata > Aves > Falconiformes > Falconidae > Microhierax > Microhierax caerulescens. The sequence goes on from JAVJGJ010000047.1 coordinate 105,533,705, forward strand.
AAATAACCTTCATATATGAGAGGGTACATTTTCTTTAATACATTTTTCTTACCTCTAAACTATAGTCTTTTTAATGGAAATACAGAGGAATGCCAATTACTGACAACTGCAGTACTGTCTTTTGCTATGTTAGCAAATCTCCAGTAGTAAATCTGTCCAGAGAGTGGATATGCTTTGTTTTCATATGTACTTTCCTCATCAAAAGTGTAGCTTTAAGTAGACATTTATTCTTGTGGATATCTTTGTTTATTAAAAGCAATCTTTGTTATTAGACCCCAGAAATGAGGTCTTCCCTGCATTGTTGTGCTGCACATTAACTTATTATTTAGAATGTATCAGATGTAAAGAAAAATTGGTGATACCATGAGTACGTTTTCAGGATAACAAATGTAAAAAGATTAGAAAAGAGACAAATTGTGTCCCTTGTCAAGATCACACTGATAACAGGAATGGGAAATAATGTGCAGCCAGCTTTGCAGATGTCACAAGATTTTCTAGCTTTTTTTTTATGTTCTTAAAAAGTTATTATCAACTGATGCTGAAGTTACAAAAACAAATTTATCATCTCAGCTGCCATTTTATCAAATATCACAGCTATCCATGTGCGTTCATCAGTACTTTCCCAGAAAATAATTAAAAGTTCCAAATGATATATATTCATGTACTTAAAAAATAATCTTACAGAGATCTCTCTAGAGAGAAAGATCATTTCCAACCTTTTTATTACAACATGGAAATGTGTATGTCTGCTCCAAGGGGCAAACTTGGGTCCTTTTTCTAACTTCTATACCTAAGCCTTATGGTGGGCTGCCGACCTGCCTTGCACTCCTGCTCCCACATAACCCTGCAGCATTGTGCAGAACCCACGACAAATTTCCCTAACGGCGGGAGAAGAAAGTCAGTGTAAACCTTAGACTTTGGAAATGTCTTCTTGGCAAAAAGCCCTGTAGTTATGTAATGAGGAAGATGTATTTAAAAGTAAATCACTTGCTCTCAAGACTTATCCAAAGATTATGCAGGTGGTTAATTATTAAGCGCTATGACTGCTCCCACTGAAGTCAGCAGGGTTATTCATAATGAAGAAATTCAAGACTGTTCATAATTCTTCAGGATAAGGGTTGTTATGCTGAAATGATTGTGGGGAAATGTAACTTTGGGTCCAACTATATTTATTCAGATGTCCATCTTAAAATATCGCTGTAGTTTAACACGTTAATATTTCCTTAAAATATAAGTTTGACTGAGTTTCCTCATTTATAACACTTAGGTTTGGGGGATAAAGAATTCTTGTAATGCATTTTATTATAAATTGTTGATGTGCACTGTCAACCTTAGGTCCATCATCTGCTGTGGTATCTCTGCTGCATAATTACGCAAATTAATGAAACTCATGAGCAGGTATACTGGACATTTAAATTAATTTATATGTGTTTATATATGGATATATGAATTTATATATGTAAATGAATATATTGTATGGAGAACTGGTTTACATATCTTATTTTTTAGAAGTATATTAAAGCAGCAGAATTCGATTAACAAAATTCCCAATACTTACAATACTTAAGACATTGGTTAGAGAATTCAAAAGAACTGGTATTTTTGTCTGCCATTCTATGTATTACAATAGGTATTTTAGCTTGAAAGACAGGCGCAGTAGCCTATCAGGATAATCAACAAACATTATTAAAAATATATATATTTCTATTCCTTTTGTGCAAATCCATTATCTTTGTGTCCTGATTTCAGCTGGGATAGAATTAACCTTCTTCTCAGTAGCTTTGTGGTTTGGATTTAATATGAGAATAATGTCGATAACACACTGATGGGTTTAGTTTTTGCTAAGTAATTTTTATAACTAGTCAAGGACTTTTCAGTTTCTCAGGCCCTGCCAGCAAGGGGGACACAAGACATTGGGAGGGGACACAGCCAGGACAGCTGACCCGAGCTAGCCAAAGGGATATTCCATGCCATAGAACATCATGCTGAGCATATAAACAAGGGAGTTGGCCAGGGCCTGCCGATGGCTGCTCGGGGACTGGCTGGGCATCCCTCAGTGGGTGGTGAGCAACTGCACTGTGCAGAACCTGTTTTTTTTTTTCCTTTGTGATTTTATTTCTCTCCCTCTCTCTCTCCTTTTCATTAAAATTGTTGTTGTTGTTATTATTATATTATATTTTATTTCAATTATTAAATTGTTCTTATCTCAACCCACAAGTTTTATCCTTTTGTTGATTCTCCTCCCCATCCCACTGGGGGCCGGGGGAGTGAGTGAATGGCAGCGTGGTGCTTAGTTGCTGGCTGGGGTTAAATCATGACACTTCGTTAGAGTTTCATGGATACATTTTAGAGAAAAATTTCTCCTTGTTCCCTTTCTGTTTTGTTCCCTTTATCCCTGATTAATAGGAAAAAGAACATTGTCACCAATTTGACCAATTTCAGTCAGTTCCAGAAAAGCATGCATTTTTTTTCACCAGCATCTCTCAACCTGATTTGAACTCTATCAGCTATAATTTCTAAATTTCTCCAGAAAGAATTCCTACAGAATGTCAACTGACTTTCACCTGTGCTGCAGTGTTGGTAGTGCGATTCAATAATACATGGAGCCAAAAGATTTTGCAGACTACCTAAAGGGCATTCCCATTGTGGGCACTGAATAGCTGCAATATGCAGTCCGCTGCAGGGGATGGAGCAGCAAATACAAACAGATCTAAGCGGGGCTGGCAGTAGAGCTATACCTGTTGCAGACTTTCTCTTGGAAAAATGCCAAACACAATATCTTAATTGCTCAAGGCTATAAGCCACAGCCAGTACCACAATAGCAGAAAACCTCTGTTAGACAGGTAGCTATTAACACCTGAAAGCCTTTTAAATGTTAACTGCTGATATTTTTTTCCCAAAAACAGAAATTAAAAAGGATTTCTAAGTACATTTTACAGCTCCCTGCCTTCAAATCAATAATGGAGATCAGTGAAGCCTCCCCAAGCCAACGCTGAACTTAAAACTGGCCACCACTTGCACTCTGTAAATTCACATGCTGCTAATCAGCACCAATTGTTTCTCTGTAGACATAACCGGTTAAAGGATGACTTTAAACTATTGGGCTACTATATGATTTATATTTGAAGCATAGCTTTATATTTTTGTAGTCTGAACTCTGAACAAATGCCGTGCAAGATGTCTGGGACACATATGAGACGTGCAAAACATTTCATTCCATTTGCTGATCACAGAGACTGTAGAAATTTTATGAGGGAGTTAAAGCTTCTGTTGCAGACTGAAATATTGTAAGTCTTTTCCATACAATTTCCTAGCTTAATACCTGCAAAGAAGCTCTACTTAAAGAGTGACCAAATCCAAAATCTTCCATCAGAACAGCTCATACAGAAGCTGAATCTACCCCACCTCCAGCTTGCATTTTGGCCAACTAAGTCTGGTGGAAACTTTTAAAACAAAATGCAGGGTGTGGTCTAAGTACAACATTTCAGGTCTTTTGCTCTGCATGTGTGCAAGATAATTAACAGAGACATCTCTACTCAAAAAGCAAATAATGCTTCACGTGTCATTGTCCTTGTGATTTGCAATTGAAGATTTTACTTTAAATGTATGGCTCTTTTTTTTTCCTGGCTTCTCCTGGGCCACAAAATCGGCTTTCACTCTTTTTCACAAAGCAAAACTATCTGACCAAGCCGGTATCACACCAGATATATTACAGCATCATCAGAGGCATGAACTTTTCCCATTTGCTCTTGTAAGGATGTAAGTTGAAAAACCTACTTGTGGCATTTTAAACATTCAGACTTCTCGACTTGCAGGTAAATCGATGAATGGAATACATCCCATTAAAATCAATACTGTGAAACCTTGCCCTGGGTGTAGAATCTGACTGAAAAACAGCAGCTTCATAGGTTTTAAATTGGTTTAGACAACATGAGATTAAGTCCCCAAAGATTTAGCTTAAAATTCTCAGTCGTATTTAGGTTTCTCACTCTTACCAAGGTGTCATTTTCCATAACAGTTTAGAGTCCAGACACTTTAGAGGAATGTAGGTCTCAATGTAAGCTGGAAACTTGCATTTAAAAAAGCAGGTAAACTTTGAGGGACAGCTGTCCATACACTGAGTAACGTCTAAATAGAGAAAAGACTGGACTGAAGGGTGTTTGTAGTTTGGGTTGGTTTTATGTATTAGACTATCTACCTCTAAAACTTCTTCTGCTGACATTACAACAAGCCTGATATAAGCCAGTTCTGAAGTTAAAATGAAACAATTTACTATGAGGAGACCCAGAGCATATTAACTTGGTTCACTATCTTATAATTGTGCCCTCACCTTTTCTGGATAGAGCGGACTCACACCTAGAATGAGATCAAGTTTACCTGCAATTCACAACACAGTGGGAGCCCTGCATCTTCTGCATGAACGTAAAGTATTACAGCAGCTTTGTTAATGACAGTGGCATCTTATTTTGCAGATTGGTGGCATAAGTTTGTACTAGAGCATTGCACTGTTGTACCTGGTCTTATACTTTTATTTTGCATACTTAAAATAAGAGGCTTTGGAGAGAAAAAGACTCCTTGTGTTTGTACACTGTGCTGCATAATGGTCCTTCCGTATTAGCTGTTTGTAAGTCACTACAGAAATAAAAAAAACCAAAACCAAACAACTGTTCAACAGGAAGTATCAAGCACTACTATGTTTACCTTTAACATAAGGTATGAATGGGATGGTAGCAAAAAAGACATTTCATAGAAACTGACAGAATGTTTCTCCATTTCTCCTCATAAATGAACCATAAGAAAGAGAGGATATAAAACTGAGAAACCAATGTCTCTTTAAGAGTTCCACAGGAAATAATATTATATAATGTAATGGAGCAAAAATTCACCTAAGTAGCTTTATTCTAAATGCACAGTAATTAAATAAAAGTCCATCAGATCTCATCTTTTTTTAAAAATACACTGCAATGGTCTTTTAGATAGAGGATATGCTCCCTCTGTGGCAGCAGTAATCATCTACTGAAACTGTTTGATAGATTTTTACTTTAAATGGGGCCCACCCACCCTTCATATAAAAGGTAAATGTTTAAGGAGTCACTAGAATAAACGCAAGCCCTGTTGATTTACATAAAAGTGATGTTTTTGTAAGATATTTGTGGGTGAAAAGAACACTGACATAAATTATATGAAAACCAGAGAAAGGAATGTGGAAAGAGTTTGTGCACCAAAACATCTTCAATATAGATGCTAGAACAATGGTCTGGAGGGTAGCAGGAGAACCCTAAGAAGATGTCATGGCTGCCTAAGGTGTTTGTGACCCTAACAAAGAGAAAATAAGGAGAAAACTAATAGCAAAATCACAAAGGATATTAATAGAAACCTGTCAATAATGTCTAGTTCTTTAAAGTATAATTTCTTCAATGGGGAAGCAGAAAAAATAAAACAGAAGACAAATACTGTGTTATATTTGTACGTATTGCTGTGTAAATCCACTTTCAGGTGATTTTTTTCAATGCGCAGAAGCATGGATTATTCTTAAGTAAACAAAGTTATTAGACCGATTGACCTTTCTAAAGGTACAGAAAGGGGAAAACATAGAGACAAATATAGGCATTACACAGAAAACAATACCAAGATAGTGTTCTGCTGATTTGACTGTCTTCATCTCAGACTGAAGAAAATTTTTCCAAGTGTGCATGACAACACATATAACCTCAGTTTTATTAAATGTTAAAAGACAAGGTTCAAAGTTGTCAGACAAATTTTGTTGGATTTAATCTTATTGTTCAAGCAGCTTCAAACATAAATTGATAAATCTGCTTTTAAGCACTTGGTTTTGATTAGGAGTTTTCTAGACTGAAGTTGAAGCAAATAATAAAAAAAGAAAGTATATCATATATTTAATCTGAGTGACTTCCGTATTTGTTGAAAAGGTCCAGTTGACAACAGCTGCAAATGAAAGGTGAAGATAAAAACATCCAGGAAATTTGCTGATGCTATTACAGTTGAATCTCTGTGAATAGTGTAAGTAAAACAGTATTTAATGTTAGATTACGACTATAACCAGTAACTTGCAGGAGTGCAAAAGATTTTCTCCCAATACCTGGTTGCAAGGAACTATGGAAGTACACTTAATGTAGACAAAGACACTAACAAATAGGCTATCAGCCGGGGCCTGTGCCTCAGAAAGCACAGCGCTGCACATCGTGGGCACGCTGCTTCAGAGCAGTTTGGAGCTCTTTTTCTCTCCTCAGACAGCAGCGGCAGGGATACCTATGCCTCCATGATGGTTATCCACACTCACGTTTGTGAGGCAGAGACCCTGTGCGTTTGCCTGGTGTCACTCAGCCTTCTGGTGGGACAGGCTGGCAAGAGACAATACATCTAAGCTATTTTATTTTTTTTCCTGGGTTATTTTCACCTACTGACAACATAGGCTTCCATGACTGCAGAGGCCTATAGCTGTAAGTGATTGTCACCCTAGACTCAGCACCGGTGAGGCCGCACCTCGAATCCTGTGTGCAGTTTTGGGCCCTTCACTAAAAGAAAGACATTGAGGTGCTGGAGTGTGTCCAGAGAAGGGCAGTGAAGCTGGTGAAGGGTCTGGAGCACAGTTCTCGTGAGGAGCGGCTGAGGGAGCTGGGCTTGTTTAGCCTGGAGAAGAGGAGCCTCGGGGGACCTTATCACTTTCCACAACTACCTGAAAGGAGGTTTTAGGCAGGTGGGTGTCCATCTCTTCTCCCAGCTAACTAGCCACAGGACAAGACGAGATCACCTCAAGTTGCACCAGGGGAGGTTTAGGTTGGATATTAGGAAAGAATTTGTTCACCGAAAGGGTTGTCAGACATTGGAACAGGCTGCCCAGGGAAGTGGTTGAGTCGCCATCCCTGGGAGTACTTAAAAGATGTGTAGATGTGGCACTTAGGGGCATGTTTTAGTGGTGGACAT
>JAVJGJ010000047.1:105540749-105592270 GCA_035590215.1 Microhierax caerulescens
GATGTTTTAGTGGTGGACATGGAAGTGCTGGGTTAACAGTTGGACTTGATGATCTTAAAGGTCTTTTTCAACCTAAATGATTCTATGATTTTACAGAACTGAGTGATTTAAAAAAAAAAAAAGAGTTTATGTATTTTAAACAAAAGTAAAGCTGCACTTCACATCTAATAATGTGGTCCTAGGAATCAGGCCTAGTTTTTCATTATCAAAGTCCTCTTTGGAGCCATCTAAAGGACCATTCTGTTTCACTTTATAGATGCTGGAACAAACACATCATGAACAGCTTAAAAAATCCCTGTCCAAAATTAACTCTCAGCTGTTCTGTTTGTTCAGGCCACAGCCTACATTAACTGTGCATCCACTGTCTCACTGTCTTTATTTAAATCTGGAATACCTATCAGCTTAAATAATACCCTTTGTTTGCACAGTGAAGGAGAGAGCACTCATTTGATCATTGGAGTCCAAAAGGCTCCTGCTTGTGAAGTGCAGCAATATCCACCTGGACTTACAGTAACAACAAGTAATCCTTGGTGCAGTGCCATTACATCTACCCCAAGAGCAGAGCACAGTGACAGCTAGACAGGCAGCTACTGAGGGCACCAAATCTGCATTATAATGGAAAAAGTAACACCCACTTTTGCTTAAAGTCAAATTCCAGGATGACTAAACCTATCTTGATTTAAACATTATTGAGAAGTCATCCTCATCTAGCAGACAGTGTCTATAGGTCACACTATTATTTATTGACAGTAGAAAGGATGATGAGCACATAGCAATAGAAAGATGACAGCATTTTAAATTGATATAGCAATTTATATCCATGAATATCAAAATGCTTTGTGAATATTAGTTATTCATGCCTCTTGACACCGAAACGGAACTAGATGAATTATTATTTTACTTCCTAGACACAACTCTGTCATTTATATTTCCCATGTCATTTAGATTGGTAGTGCACTTTTCAAGTAGACTCCTGATCATCCCTATTTATTGTGTTCTGGTCCACATCACAGAACAACTCTGAAGCATCCAAGCTGGACTGTGCTGGGATGTCACTAAACCAGAAGAGGTGTTCCAGGAACACAGTCTGCTTTCATAACAGAGAGGCATTCAGTCCCTAGATCTAGCAGTCCAAAGCAATTACCCAACACATGAACAAAATATGCCTGCTGGGTCCTGAACACTGTTTGATCCACTGAGCACAGCTCTGCAGACCCCCTCTAGCACACTGCACCACTTGCTTCTGCATATGTAACTTGCATAGCTGACCCAGCTCACTTGTCCCAACCCAGTTGCATTGACACTTCTTTGCTTCAGAAAGGAAACTGCTTCTCTACACTTGATGTCAAAGAAAGGCAAGCTGTTATTTATTATTTTTCCTTCTTTTTTTCCCTTCCATAATTTCCTGTGATTATACCACCAAAAAGACAAGCAGTAAAGGAGAAGGAAACAGCTCATCTTTTTACTGTTTAAAATGCCATTTCCTCTGTGTCACTTTAATTCTAAAACATGAGCTGTAAGGGTATAGAGAACACTGGTGTTTATCTTGAAACTCTGCCTTTGTTTTGGATCAAAAATGCAACACCCAGGCCAAAGACAATACTAAACATTTACCGCTGAGGTCACTGATCTGCAATTTGTTGCAGTGACAGATCCAATATTGTGCTTGGGGAACAGACTGGATGGCTGTTAATGCACTATTATAGGCACAGTTGGGAAATTGGCTGAGCACCAGGTAACTGGAAGAACTGGAGCTTATTACACAAGTCCAAGAGTGTTTTAACTTGTGGCTTGATTGCTAACATGGGGAGAGCTTTTAAAATGTTAATTGATTTTTTTTTTATAATAACATAAACCATCTGTAGCTTTGAACTTAAATTTAACTTTTCTAATTAAGTCTGATCCTTCTAGTAGAAGAACTGTCTGTCACACATCAATCTCTTCATTCTAATTTTGGTTCAGTTTGTCACATCATTTAAAGCCCTGACCCCATCATAGCAAGGTTTTAATTAACAGTAAAATAGTGTTAGGGGAAACTCTTTATGAAGAATGAAGAATTTTATTTTGGACCCATTCAGATAACATAGGAAGACATAGATGTGTCTTATCAATGTGTTTGTGGAAGACAAGTTATTCCATTTATTTGTGAATTATCTATGATTAATTTTTAAGCCATGGGTTAAATCCCTGTTTTTCTGTGGAAAGTTCTCCTCCCAGCCACACACTGTACTACATGTCAGATTCTGAGAACTGTCAAGACATTGGCAAACTATGCAAACAACAGATAAAAATTACTGGGGGGCATGAGGTGGGGCAAATGAATACAAGGTGTGGAAGAAATCCACTGACAGGATGATAAATCATTCAGCTCTGAAACAGAAGCAGACTTTCCAGAGGAGGAGGAATGTCAAGGGCAAGAAATCAAAGATAGGTTGTGAACAAAGCTATTACTGTGATCATCATCATATTACTACGTGTGGGCAGAGAATGTCTGTAGGGCTAATGGTTGCCATGTAGAAAAGAGAACAAGGAAAACTTCAAGGAATACTTTTGGCTGAACTCATTAACTACTTTATTAGGGCCATATTAATTGTTAGGCAGATGCAACGCTGCATGTTTGATGTTAATGTTAACAGGTAAAATAAATTGCATTAGGTAGTATAGAAAAAAATAATGCTCTGTTCCTACAGGAAAGGCAAAAAGCTAGTGTTGGTCTCTTGGAGGAATGATATACATAGTTATTAAGGCTTCTCCCTGGGATTTCATCCTCAGGAAAAAAAAAAAGAAAAAAAAAGAAAAAAAATGTTGGACTTGTTACACTCAGCTAAAGAAGGATATTAGATTACTCAAGACCTGATAGAATATCATTATTGGGAAGACATGTACTGGAGATATTCCCACTTCATGTAACATGCAATTAAGTTTACAAAAACTACATATCATCCCTCCACGCCTTCCTAGATGCTTACAAAGATCTGTTCTGAAAGTACAAAAAGCAGTGAAATTGCCCCCAAATCACATGTGACTTCTGCTGTTCCAACCGTGGCCTGAAGATTTGGGTCTTCCTATCGAAAATTATATTGAGATGTAAACCCAATGTAAAACAGACTGCAGAGCAGAAGAGCTGGATTGTACCCTTTCGAAGAACTGAGACTCTCCAAGTCCAAGAGGAGCAAGGAACAAGAAGTGCTTCAAGCCCTCTTACATAGGCTTTTTAATCCCAGAGGGCTTGTAATATTATCTGATTTTCCAGCAACTGTAATCTTAATCAGAAGTGATGCTAAAATCGACAGTGACAGTGAGTCAGCCAGGAATGCAGTAGAGTGAGGGAGCAAACTCTAGACACCCAAAAAAAGTGAAACTACTGCTACAGGCCAACAAATGCAATTGATGAGTCTTCAACAAAATTACACTACAATGTGTATATGGTTATCTGTAGCAGCTCCATTCACGAATGGTATTTCATTAAGATAGTGGAACTATCAAATAATATAATCAAATCCATTCATGTGCCCAAAATCTAAAAACTGAAGCATCCAATGCTGTGAATGACAGTCCAGCAGATTTAAATCCTGATCATTAAAAAGCAAGATTGTAGAATAATCTTGTTTCACATCAAGATGATGAGGTGATCTTGTTATTTTTTTTTCTTATTGCAAATGAAACTAAGAGTGATGACTTTCCTCTCAGAATAATCACTAACTCGTTTGCCAAACATGAGACTGGAATGTGGAACTGCTGGTTGAAGGTGGTGGTCTGAATTAGGCAGAGCAAAGATTTAAGCCCGTATTTTCCATACAAATGCATTATACATCCAAGTAATTGGAACTTCTGGGACCACAGCCTTTACCTCTTTTCTGAACAGAAATTCCTTTCCAGTCCCAAGAAACTTTTCTCAGTCTCATGCATTTTTTTTATTGAACTGATATTTCTGACAAAATAAGGAAAAACACCCACTTACAGCCAGTTCTACTGTGAGAACATTACCTGTTCAAAAAGAGGGAAAAGTTCAGAAGAAAGAAGTGTTAAATGCTCCATAGAAGACAGTCTTGCCTATATTGAGAGACTGAAACACTATATAAAAGGAAACTATTTTAGTGATGATTAAAAGTTGCTGGGTTTACAAGATATGATGGGACTCAGAACTACATTCAGCTGTGAAGCCTATCATCTTCCAGCAAATAAAAAGACATTTGCTTAGATTGTACAATTTCTATAAGATCATCCATATGAACACCCTTGGGTGATTGCAGAGCATTATTAATGTACAGGTAAAACTGAGAGGCAAATGAAAGCACTCCTGAACATGTAGCTAGCTTGATGACATTAAAGTGGACCTTCCAGTTTAACAAGTGCTTTTAACTGTTACATTAAAGATCTGATCCACATGGTATGTGCAAAATGAACGTGTGAATGATTATTGCCTAAGCCAAAGCTGATACCAAACCATACCTATGAACAGCTTTTTCAACAGAAACTGATATTAAACATGTTGGGAAATTACAACAGAAAACTTTTGCAATAAGTAAAATGGAATCAAGAAGAAAGCACTACATTCATAAGCCTTATATGACAGCATGGAATACACCGAGAATGATCTAGCATTTTTACAACTGTTTAATTTAGAGGATAATAAATGAAGGAGATTGGGGAACCTTTAAAAGGTGCCTGGAAAAATGGTTTAAAAGAGGCGTGAAACTGGAGACTCCTGTTTCTGTGATTCCAACACAGCATCATCCCAGACTACAACATTGTAAAGCTACAGAATTATTAGTGTTTCCAAAAGTATACACGGGAGAAGTTTTCCTCCTCTGTGTACTACTGCATTATAAAAAAGCATAAAGCTCTAAATAACATGTGCTAAATCTTTATGTCATGAAATGACTTGTATTTTCTCATAAAGAGCAGCCAAGGGGGATTTCGTTGATCTGTCCAAACATGTGTCTAATTTTAAACTCCACACTACCCCACTCCACCCCCAGCAATTTGCTGTACTTTTGGTAAAGGATGAGATTACCATCTTACCATGTGAAAATAAAAATTGTGTCAGAAAAGAGGACAAGGCCACACTTTTTACAAACCTTTTCAGTCATTTCTATGCCTGTCAAATACAGAGGGAGAATTCAGCATGGGGAGGACTCAGGAATTTTAACCATGATTATGCAGAATGAATGGGATAGTTTTCCTGTCAACAATTTAATGATGTTGTCCATATTTCTGGTGATTTTAAAATTAACCCAGGCTTGACTTCTGGCCACCATTACTTTTACTAACAGAGCTTATATAGATAGATAGATATAGATATAGATACATATATACATTTTACTAGCATTTGCAGAACATGGATTTTGTCATAGCCTAGAAATGGAGCCTGAAAAGTGTGACAGAGAACACCCAGAAAGGGATTTACTACAGAATAAGGTACCAGTGTGTGGAATATCATCTGCAGCTGTTGTTTGGCAAACTACATGGGCTGGGTTATGCAAAGCATTTTGGGTAGCTTTATAGATATAAATATAAATTATATGTTTATTACTGAAACCTATGATGAACAATGACTTGAGCACCTCCCCAGGATATTTTTTCCCAAAGGGTCATCTTAAAACAAATCACAAAAATACATACTTGCCCCTAAGGATCTAAATATGCATTCTGATCATTGATAAACATAGAAAACAATTTGCACAGATTACAGGTTAAGAATTTAAAATGACAGCCCAAGGACAGGGTTTCCAGATAAGGCAGCACAACTTTGGAGAGATACAATGCTTCTTGGTGCTTCTCTTACCCTTTGAATTTAAAAATAACAGCTGAGCTAAAAGTACATATTTCCTGTCAGAATTGCCACTAGAAACACTAGGAATACAGAAGTAAATAGGTGACTACTAATTACATCATAAAAGGAAATGAAACTTAACAAGGCTAAAGAGAATCTCTGTCAGAAATAGATAGATACAGTTGTTTTGAACTTTGCATAGAAGTAACAGCCACACATACTGTCATGTGTGGCACTGGAATGATTCTTCCTATAGTATTCAGGATACACAGTCTGAAAAATACACAAAGGCTAGTTTGGAACTGTAAAAAATTAAGTTATATCCCAGAACATATTTTTTTTTTCATGGCAAAAGGTTTGATGCACCAACAGAAGACATGAAAGCCACATCAGTCAACACAGTGCATCCCTGATATACTCTGTTTCATCACTTCAAGCATTCAACAGCCCAATGGCAATCTGTGTGGATTACTAAGACCAATATGATTCATGTCTGTTTGATTATGGTGGATTCTCATCCTGGATCACCCAAAGAACTATGAATTCTGGGGTTTTTTTTTGCTCAAATGGTGGATTTGTTGTGGCTTGTTTTTAAGGATGGGAGACTATGGGCAAATTATACAATGGAGGAAACTCCACCCAATCTACATATGAAGACTATCAATCATTTGTCAGAAGAAAAAAATGTCAAGCATGTCACATCCACTCATTTCCACTTTTCACACGGAGATTAGTGGAAAGATTTATTCAGACATTCAAGCAAGCAGGCCTTGATATAACTTCAGCAAAAGATAGCTTACAAGATTGCAAACTTTGTATTAATCTGTACGATGGGAGTGCATGTTGCCATAAGTCACATACTGGGGATGCTGTATGTTCATAAAAAGAAAAGAACTTGTGAAGACAGTTGTCACAAATAGGCAAGTACAATGGAAGCAAGAAAGAAACTATAGAGATAACTCACAGAATTAATTGTAATCTGAAATAACTACATAGTGATAACATTAGTCAGAAATAGCCATTCAGAGAGAAAGTATTTAAACCAGCTTCCGTGCATGTGTTTAACTTGATGCACCAGAATAAGCACACATATTAAATGTAATTAGCAGTCAGACATTCAGACTGAACAAAATGACTTGTGAAAATCCACCATTTCTTCTACAAGTGTCCTAAAATTTAAAGGGCTAAAAATGTTGCTAAGAAAATTACCATGGAAAGCTTATACCTTGTTTCAGATATAGTTGTGTTGACTAAAATCCATCTTTGTAAGGATGATGTCATTAACATGTCTCATCTTTAATTAGTAGTGTTTTGTACATAAGTTATTATAGATTTAACTGTAAAACTTTTATATTCTGATTTTCCTATTATATTGAATAATGAGAAGCATGTAGTGCCTGGGAGTTGAATACTACTCTGAGTACTTAGAAGTTCTTACTCCCTGCCTTCTGTAACCACCGAAATAATGCCAGCATGGACAGATTCTGATGTGTCCAGATATGGTTGGGAGCCACAGGTTACAGAAACCTGCAGCCAGCCTTCCAATGATAGCAGCCTTCTCTGAATTTTTGCTGGTAATTCCCTGCCAGCCCTTCTCCTCCATCCTACAAAAAAGTAGTTAGAGAGACACAGAAGCCAGCAGATCTCCCCTTAAGGACCCCAGCTGGTCCTCACAGGAGGGCAGAGAGCAAGGAGAGCTGCTCATTTGGGTCCACTCCCTTGATATTCCCCTGAATCTAAAAGCAGAGGAGGAAAAATGGGGAAGGGAAAATGCAGAGTGATTCTGTTGCTGCCCTTATTGTTGCTGCACTTGTCCTTAAGTCAGAGCAAGGGAGATGGTGATCTCCTGGGGCTGGGGCTACCCCATAGCAGATACGCTCATAGGCAGTTGTTTGGTGACAAGACTTAATGACTGAGTGAGAGCCTTTCTTAGGAAGTTCAGAGCAACACTACAGAAACGTCTACATGCTCGTGAGCAAGAGGAGTACAGAAATCAGAAGGCAGACCCCTATGATGTAAGTCAAAAAAAAAAAAGGATGTAACCTTACAATTCTGAGGGTAAGCCACCATGCTTTCTTCCACAGCATTATTTTAAATTCTCAAATTCTCTTTAATTTCTCATGTATGTAGACATACTAAACCCAATCTGTATCTCATGTTAACTTAAACTACGTTAAAGGACACACAATCATATGAGAGAAAATTTAACTGTAAATATTAACATTCTCCAAGAATATATCCCAAATGACACGTTCCCAAGAACATCTAGAGCAGTTAGGCTGAGCTGTTCTTTTTAACTACTTTGTTTTTCAAACAAACAGATGCTGACAGAACATTAAGTTATTACTCATAAATGTTATAAAAACTTATCCACTAAACCTCTAAAAGTTTTCGTTTTCCTTAAATTCTTATCCTCTTGCCCCAGACCGAACAGATGACTGGGCTTCCTGCTCTACAGAGCAAGAATTGCATGAGACAAAATGGAAACAAATTTAAGATTTTATCTGTGCTACTGTAATTATGTTTCTACAGGGTTCAAAAGAAGTTACAGCTGTATATAAGACCTCTCCTAAGAAAAAATTTCAACAAAAAAAAGTTCCCACCCTTGCTATTACCAATGTTGCTGAGTTGGCAGTGGTAACTTAAGAAAAGGCTTCAACAGCTTGCTTTATTTAAACCCCTGCATCAGTAAAACTTCCTCAGCATATGATTGATAATTGCTCCCCAGCACGGCAGTGGAGCAGGACTGATTACCAAGGGGATTAAAATTCCAGAAACTCTCTGAAGTGTGTCTCCGAGGTCTTCTCTTCAGTCTCTCTGCTGCACAGCTGATATTAACAGTGATGGGATTTAAATTTAGCTATTTTTAGACAATATTTCCTGGCATGATCAGCATCTAAGGCCTTACTGGAACCCCTTCAGAAAAGCGCCTGACTTCTATCCAAGGCATAACACAGCTGCAATTCAGGAATGTACCTGAGTATAGCATAGCTTGCTGGCTACAGCTGGAAGGAAAGTAGTCCCAGAGCACTACATCATTCTTGTGAGCCGAGCACAGGCCTGATTGAGATATCCCAAACAACTTCCCCCACTTTGCATTCCAGCTTCAATTCTTTAGTCCCTGTCATTTTAACACCTTGTGATTACATCAGTTCCTTAATTGATAAAAATAAAATTTTTATGTTGATCAGTTAGTATAAGATCTTGGTATTATTTTTTACTCTTCTTTTTGTTTTTTAATTCTAAGTATGTGCATAAGTTCTATTTTATCTGGGGATGGGGCTTTTTCTTTGCTTCTATATCAGTGTCTGTATGAAGAGGGGAATGAAACACTGGTGAGTTAAACTGGATTGATCATTGAACTTTAAATTTGATTGTGTCAAAGAAAGTATATAAAAAGCAATTATTCTTAACTGGCTGTGAATCATGCTCCCTGTAGAACTGTCTGCTGAAGAACTGCTAAGACATCCACACTCATAAATTAATCAGGCTGGAGACCATTCTTATTACTGTCTAGTTTATAAGTGTAGGCTAGACATCTGTTTGAAAACAATTTACAAATTATTTGGTTAAATGCTGACTCAGTGCTTTTTTTCTGCTTGAAACAAAGGGAGAGGGGATGAAGTTAATAAGTTTTCTCATTATAATCAGATATTCAGCAGAAACAGTACAGCTTTGGGCTTCTCTCAAGCCATTTGACCAAAATTGAGGAATAGTTCACCGAAACTGGCTCAAGATAGGTATGTGCAGGTCAAAACCTCTGTGACCAGATGAAAACTATTCTGTAGCTAACTGAATTTGTTTGCACACGTTCAATCTACCTAGACACCAACAACACTGCTTAAAACAAATTAAGCTGCACTACAACCAGTTGGATGCAAAAATAGCATAATGCTCATCAGTTAAGCCCACTCTCGACTTCAGTAAAGTAGATCAGTTGAGTATTTTGCTCACTATTTGGCATGTATAATGTGAAATCACCCATGTGAAAACAGACAAATCATGCCCACGGGTTGAGACAAAAAATTTTACTCAACTGATCTCTAGGTGATCTGGATCTGAAGGCCCCATAACATAACAAGCACCAAGTAACCCAGCTGTATGTGTCACAGCCTTTGTGGTACTCAGTTTTGCCAAATGTAAGATTTGGGAAGACAATCTAGTTGTGATAAGTACAGCAGTAATGGAGTTGCAGAAAGAAAACAGAAAGAAGAAAAGGTAGCAAATAGTTAATGAAATCAATTCACCTGAAGTTATCAAGTGTGACACTTTTGGAAATGTTTGGCTAAAGAAGAGTATGAAGGTTTGAAATTATAGAGACATAGAGAAACCAACCACTCATCACAAATGAATAATTTTGTATTTGTCTTCTTTGCCCCCAAAAGGAAACTTCAAGCCTTAAAAGAAGGAAATACCAACAGGACACTATTACTGAAGCTGGCAATGTCAAACACATTCTTCTCTTGGGCATTTTACTTCCTCTAAAAGTCAAATGCCAATATGAGACAGAAACTTCTATCCCTCCTGCACAGCAGACATGTCTGAAGAAGCGATGATGCCTGGAGCAGTAAGTGAATGGAAGCAGTGCCTGTTGTCAGCTAATACTCTTTCGCACAGCATTACTAAAATAGCTGAGGAGTATCGAGTGCAACTGCTCTTACATTTCAAAAAAAGAAATTCAAGTTGCTAAATCACAAAGCGCCCGTTGTACTGCACAAAATCAGGAATTTCTAACTGTGTGTGATTGGTGTTTGGAAGAAATCAGTGAGGAGATATAATAAGAGTATCTGTGGCATTTTAGGAATCAGGGAAAGCTTTTTCTGTTCTGCTAGACTGAGGTGCCATGGTCAACGGTGTCTCAGACACAGTGTCTTAAAAAAACAAGGAAGAGCGAATATAACTGATGGTTAATGACTTTGCATATGTTTTGTATATCACTTGCTTTTTGTGCATGTAAGTAATCTCATTAACAGCATAGGTCCTTGCAAGAACGGAACACAGATTGTTTGACAGACAATGCCACAATAAATTTTACTTTAGCTTTAAAATAGGAAGACACATGACTTTTCTCTGTCTTATATTTTAACTTGCCTTTCAAGTATCTTTTCATTGCATTTTGGAAGTTTTCTAAAAGGAATCTGGCTCTTTCTTGCTCACCAAAACTTTACGTGTCTTAAGTAAGTTAATTAAGTAATTTCTTTTAAAATCAATAGGAAACAGTTCAGCTGCACACATGTTGAGAGCTATACTTAGTTTACTATCATCTTTTTTTTCTAGGCATCTTTACTCAGAAAATAATTATGTGTTTAATGACATTTCATACTGGTTTTGTTAATCAAAAATGCCTTTCCTCCCTTGGAATCTGTGCTTGCTTTCTTGATCCCAATGTGAAGTCTAGGCACAACTGCTGTATCAAAATCATTTTTATAGCAAGAAGCTGTAGCGCCCAGCAGCACACTGTTTTTTTTCTTCAGAAGGATGAGGTAATAGAGAAGGGCAAAAAAGTCTACAGGAGCAAATACTGAAATCAGCGGTGAAACAAATGCTTCAATATGGCAATTTAAAGCCAGTATTTGTGGGATGGCAGTGCGGCACAGATTCATGTATTTTTCTTTTGTATATTCTGACTTCCAAGTCAGAAGAAAGCAAGTAAATTTTTTTACTCATAGAATCACAGAGTGATTAAAGTTCCTTTACCCTTTCTTCACATGTCAAATTCTCCAATCCTCTAATCATCTCAGTAACTTTCCATTGGACCCTCTCCAGTTTTTCAACAACTGTCCTGAACTAGGGGGAGCAAAACTGGACACCATAGTTCTGGTGTAGCCTAAGTGCTGAGGCTGTTGGAATAAGAACATCCCTTGATCCACTGGTTGTACTCTTGCTAATGCAGCCCACGACATGGTTTGCAGTTGCGGTTTCAAGGGCCCATTGCTGGCTTGTGCCCAGCTTGCTGCTCTCCAGAACTCCCAGGGCCATTGTTCCAGCAGAGCCCCCAGGCATCCAGACTGCAGCCTGTTCAGCTGCTTAGATGTATTCTGTCCCAGGTGCAGGATTTTACATTTATCTTTGCCACATCTCATGCGGTTCTCGTTGACCCAATATTCCAGCTGCTGAGGTCTCTCTGAACAGTGGCTATTCCTTCAAAAGTATCTACCATTCCTCCAGGTTTGGTTGTCATGCACCAACTTGGTGAGGGTACAATTGCATCATCCAGGTCTTTTATAAAGATGCTGCATGGTATTGGACACACTATTGCCCCCTGAGGAACTCCACTTGTGACCAGATACCAATTCAGCTTTGGGCCAGTAATCATCCTTTAAGTTCTGCTGTTTAGCAGTGTTTCATGCATCGTAAGGTCCACCTCTCCGTTCATATCTTACCATCTTGTCAACAAGGATGTTGTGGGACACCATGCCAAATACCTTGCTAAAACCAAGGTCATGCCAAAGTTGTTAGTGTTGCATCCTTCTTTGAGGGCAAGCAGCCCAGTGTTTTACTTGTTTTAGGGTTGTCTTCTCTGCCAAACCAGCAGCAGTGCTGTCTTTGGATTAGCGTGCCAACATGCTGTGCATTATCTTACCTGTTTTATTGCAATTGTAAAGCAAACAAAGCAAAGAAAGATCCTTAGAATTTTTTTTTCTTCTTTGCAAAATGTGGTTCTCTAAGATAACCTGTTTTCCCATTGTTTAATTTTTCAGTGAGCAGTCCCAGAGGCCTCTGCGGGTCCAGGCCTTGTCTTAGAAGAAAGCTGGAATGGGAGCTGTGAGAAAATTCTCACTTGCAAAGTGAAGTGGAGGATTTGGGCCTTTTGCCAGTTCCATGTGGGTATGATGATTTCAAGGCAGTTTGCCATGTTTTTCTGTATAATTTTGTAGCAACAAAAATAGTTTTTGCATTTAAAAATGAAAAAGTGATTTCAAATAGCTTCTCAAAGTCAAGAAAAGAATAAATAAGGCAACACTCAGAAAGTAAATTTATCCCCACAGACATTAAAACCTTGAACCACCATCTATTTTGTTTGGCTGGGCTTCCTGAGCTGTTTTTCACTGCTAACTGTTCTTCAGATCTTGCTGTTAACATGTTCTGTGCTCACAGACCTCCAAACAAAGAGGCAGCTATCAGGTCTTGTAGCATAAAGGCACATCCTCTGTGTTAGTCCATCCTGAAAATTGCTAATGTCTGTAGCAAACACAAGCAGCCACAGCCAGTATCAAGAAGCATTGTAGAAAACTTTTGTTCCCTTACTTCTTTTTTTTTTTTTCTTTTCAAGTATCCCTCCATATTCTGCTGGTTTACAATTTTTGCCCCATGAGGCTGGGAAGAGCCTATCAGAAATACATGCTCCACTTCAGCTCCACTTTTACATGGGCAAATGCACAGTAAGAAGAGCAAAGACAGTAATAAGTCACATTTTCTTTTTAAGGAGCAGGGTGGAATCTTTCAATCTGCCTTACATTTATATAAAACTTATCAAAAGTTTCACGATTTTTTCCAGATCTGTCTTGTTTAATACCCCATAGCATCAACTACAATACTACACATGCTCAGCTACAGCCTGGTATGATGATCCCATATGGCATATGGCACAGCTGAAGTAGGATCTGCGTAGTAGCATCCTTTCTTATTTCATATGTCAATTTGCCTGAAACATTTGCAGGGAACAGTTAATGGTGCAAGCCACGGCACTTCCATCACACCAGTACATCTTGGCAAATCCAGATCAGAGAGCATTTATCCTGATACAAAGAATGAAGTCTCTACACACAGGTTCACCTGTAACTAGTTCCATCCAACTAATACTTGTGTCCAGGATAAAATCTAGGGTGAACTTTTTAGGGATGAATTCCTCTTTGCCTTTATTTGAATGTCAAGGTTTATTAAAATTTGGTAATTAATTTTCCTCTCACTAACAACAGTTCCACCAGCTTGTCTATATTTTGCCTTTCTTCCTTTGTAAGTAGGGAGTGATCAGACTCCTCTGAGTCAGTCATATGTCCAGAAAATGGTCAGAGGAAGACCACATTCCACAGTAGTTCCAATCATCCACCTCTGCAGCAGCTTCAGTTAAGTGATTTTTAATTACTCTGTCATTTTTCATGTTCAGACAAGAATCTGAATCTATGAAACTTGCTCTTGAGTATTGCCCTAATTTCAGCACAGGCCTACATGTGCCAAGGATACAGAATGAGAGGAAAAATATGCACAGAAAAACCAATGGTTTCCTATATCCTTTAAAATACTATTTATTTTGAGGCATGTCAGGTTTCCTGTCAGTGCAGCCTGTGAGTCGCTATTGTTGAGACAACGCTGTTGTGATGGAAATGGCATCGTGAGCTTGACACACTCTACTTCCAAAATGCAAAAAGAAGCCGCCACGATATATTGTGCTTTGGATAGTGTTCATTGCATTTGTTTTCATTGGGTGAAGAATGGGCATCGGCTTTGCAAATTGCTAAACTCTGTTTTTAGTAAGATGCAAGAAAATGAAATATTCTTGCTCATTACACAAAGACTGCACAGGCAGAGGAACACAATAATATCTGCAGGCTCTAATTCAATTAAAAAGCTGTGGCAAAAGATATGGAAACATTTTCAAGGATGAAATTTTGAATATTTTTTCCTACTCTATTTTGCTTCATAAGGCAGATCAGAGACAACCCACATTTTCTCAGGGTCCCTGAATTCTATGACCATCAAAGGCAGCTCACATAAAATTCCAGGCCACCTCTTGCAGGTTTGTTTTTCACAGCAAAGTTAATTTAAGGTTTATAAGTAATGCTCAGATTCTAGCCTGATATAATGCACAGTAAGAAAATCCCTTAACTGTGTGCACCGCTGCTTTTAAGAAACGGAACACAACTTGTTAATGCAAATACAGACCAGCTTCACGAAAGTGCTGTGGTTCACAAGCATCTTCCCAGTGACCTCTATCCTTACCACTATGTGCTTAAAAAATGGCAGAGAGATTCTCTTACACAGGACTTCAGGCCAGCTCAGTTTATACTAACAGCCACAGGATGCGGCCAGAGAAGTCTCCAGTACCTGGGGGCTGCCCGGTACCCTGGGGGAGGCAGCTCCTGCCGCCTGAGCCCTGGGCTAAACCGTGAGAAGCAGCTGGAGCCTTTTGTGTCACCTTTGGCCTTGCAGAGCACACCTGCATCTGGGTCCTCGCGGTCACTATCCTGCAACCAGCGGCTGCCTCAGGCAGTCCTCATCCTTGGGAGGAGGATTAGGGTGGGAAGACATTAAATCCAGCCTTTACCTTGTTATGAAATCCCCTTTTCTTTCCTGAGCTATGCTTGTTAATGTGAGATGGTTTGTCTGCTCCAAGCTCTGGCTGCACTGCGCTGTTGGATATCCTTCCTTTGGGAAAGCCTGGCATCCACCTGGATATGTGGTCATTATTAGGCATTGTCACAGTGCTTTAAGAGGCCTTATTCTTCTCATCCTAGGTTAAAAATAATATCTTCCCTATGCATGTGTCAAGTGTATGTGCAGCATTTAAGCTGTTGCAGTATTTTAGCATTATTTACTACTCAGAAGTCTGTGATCAGTGTCAGTGATTTATCCAATAATTTCCATCTCTTCAAATGTGACAGGGTGCAAATGAAGGTATAGGCTGTGTCCTTGAGCTGCGCCTGAGTATACCTGCAGGAGACTTATACAGATCAATTGCAAGTCTTCTTCACACTCATGTCTTAAGAATTATCAAATTTTATAAATAGAGAAAGACTATTTAAAATGTCTTACTAGTTCCAAGTAAATATTTCCAGCATATTTTGTGCACCTAAGACTCTGCTCCTGATTACGCCTCCCAGAACGGCAAGAAAAATTAAGGTAAAATTTGCTTTTGTTGCCTTTAAAAAAACTAAAACACTAATGCTTGGTCTAAACTCATACCTTGGTGTCTATTTAAATGATAGTTTTGAACATGCTGCAACAGTGTGGGTTTTTTCAACATATTTATAGCAGTTCCATTGCAAATTCCCTAGTGTTCAATGAATCCAGCTGACCAGATATTTAAACACTGGTAAAGTAGTCCCTGGAGGATATTCCACTATTAAAAATATTGGCTTAAGACTGTCCCTTCATTATGAGCAGCATTTCACTGACATGTAGGAAATGGACACATTGACGGTCGTCTCAATTTAGATTGCTTACATATGTGTCAAAGACTAAAAAGCACACCACTCTTCCTGACTGAATTCTGGCTTTCTGACTTGAGTTACCACCTTCCCTGACTTTACAAAGACTTATTCTGAGTTCCCTGAAGTCAGTGGGTGGCAGGGTGCTACAGCTTTAATATTTTTCCAAATTAAGGGAAAAGTGTTGGAGGGAAAAAAAAAAAAGACAAAACTGCTTCTGTTAAGAATGCAGAAGGAGAAGGAGAAAGGCACTATAACCAGGGTTTTTTCCTTTCATTTATTACATTGAAAGAAAATTAAAATACCTCATTACAGGACAAGGGCATTGAGAAAGACTAGAACAAGCAGTGATAGTGTAGCAAAATGGATAAATTATTAATAATGAAAAGCAGGCTGCATTTCTCCAGAACTTGTCTCTCACATGCTGTCTTTGACTCAGTAAAGCTATTAGTTCTTTCGTTTCTTTCCTTAAGGATTTTTTTATTTTTACTGTTTGAGAAAAAAATAGCTAAACGTAGGAAGGTAGAAACTAATTGTCTTTCTCTAAGCCAAAAATTTTCTTGAAAACAACAACAACAAAAACAAAAACATTGCCTCTGAGAAGACTTTAGAAGAAATATCATCAGTGACCTTTTGCAAAAGCACGGCTAGATTAGAGTAGGATTCCACAGGGACAATATAATAGCTGATGATTAAGGTAGTTACCACTAAATATGTATCATTTTTACAAAAGGAAAATATATTCCAGGTGCCCTCTGAGATAGCAGAACATTTCTGCAAATCATGTATGAAAGCAAAGCTGTCAAAATAAATGCAATGCTGTATTGCAGGTGCACATCTCTGAATTTACTGCTCAAGCAGTATGTCCATACTCTAAACAAGATGCTGGCCTTTTCAGTGCTCTGAAGAAGAACATCATTGCACCCTTGACACAAGAGCCGCCCAGCTGCCCTTGTGAAATACTTTCCCTGCAAAAGATACTCAGTTGCTTCAAGTTTTGTGCAAATGAAGCAGGAGGCAACCAAGAGATACCACCAGGAGGCCTGGGAAGGCTTGGGGGACCCACGCATTGTGGTCATTGCCAGTGCCCCGTGCTTGGGTGAGGTAATATTTCCCCAGTTTTGTACTATGACTTTCTTAATCTGTTTGTTTTAAGCTTCCCTCCCACCAGGCTCAAGCACGCAGGGCTGTGGAGAAACTAAGAACTACATTGATCAGCTGGTTCCTGCAGATTTAGTGCAAACTTTTGTGGACCAACAGGTTCCCAGGCAGAATGCAGCCTACCCTTACGGACAGAATGACTTCCAAAAGAGAAGAGGAGCAAGTGACCTTCAGTATCTCTACTAATCTTACTGCCCATCATCTGCTGGATGAGTGTTTTTATGGGACAGAATAACTTAGTCTCTTTTATTAAGTCCTTTTATCATTCACAATGGTTAAGGTTCACATCCTTTTACAAAGTAGAATTGATTGTATTGTTATATTAGTGTCTTTGAAGAAAAATGCTACTAAATTTGGTAGGTTCACAGCTCAAAGACACTGCAGTGGACAAGAGAATCAGCTGCTCCGTGATCAGTATTCTGATTTAAATTATTCAGTTTGACAACAATTTAGGCTGCTGCTGTGCTGATCAATACCATCTCACTGCTCTCTTTTTCTAATCCCATCTGATATTTTCATCTTTTGCTCTTAGTTTTCCGCTTGGATTGTAAAGTCCTTGAATCATGATCGTTGCTTTGTTCTTTGTTTGTAAAGTGCCTAGAGCAATTGAGTCCCTGTCTGTAACTAGTGTGCCCAAATGGTGTAATAAATGTGTCACATTACTACTGATGCTGCAGTTGTTATCATACCCATGACCGTACAGGTGATAAAGGAATGGCAGTAAAGTCATGAGTTTTCCTTTTTATCACACCATACATCCCATACATCTGCAGAAGGTGTTCTCACTGCCACAGCCATAATTGTTGGAGAGACCCTGCCACTGGGCAGTTCAAGCTTTACTGAGGCTGTCAGCAACCTTCTGGCTAAGAAACTCCCTGATAAGCCTGAATTTTCATTAAAGGTATAGCACCAAAAATAGCCAGCCTTCACTCATTCCAGTTTTGTTCCATCCTAAAGCAAGATGGATACAGCCCGGGGCTGGAGGGGAAGAAGGGTTGTTATAAACCAAAGCACTGTGCCACCAGCCCTTTTGCTTCCACCAAAGGAAGATTTCACCAAAATCCATCTATCTATACAAGTATTTTCTCAGCTTTATGAAATTAATCAGGCAACTGTATATTTTTTTTCTGATTCATTATTAGTAGGAGGCATTTAATGATGAGTATATTTGCCTAAGTATGATGAATCAAAATTTTATCACACCGAGTTCATGAAACAATAGTACATACCATTACACACACATCCACGCACGGACTCTGTAAAAGTCTTTAGAAATGTTTCTAAGTTCCTACAGTATCAAAATAACTAAGCACCACATGTCAGCTGGTCCTCTTACCTGACCCAAACCTAACCAAGCTCTCCTCCTCCCCAGCATC
Organism: Microhierax caerulescens; assembly: GCA_035590215.1. Taxonomy (NCBI): domain Eukaryota; kingdom Metazoa; phylum Chordata; class Aves; order Falconiformes; family Falconidae; genus Microhierax; species Microhierax caerulescens. Next base: position 105,559,211 of record JAVJGJ010000047.1, read on the forward strand.
CATCCCCTTCCTTCCCAGGCTGGCTTGATGCTACATGTTTATTTTCTCTTCTTCAACAAAATGGCAAAAGGAGGTCCTGGGGAAACCAGCTATGGGCTCTTAACAGGAGCTGCAGCCTCTAATGGCGGGGTGGGGAAGGTAATGAACTTTCCTGGAAAAGTAAGGGGGAGGAGCAGCACCCTTTACACCATCTCAGCCTGAGCCTTTCGTGTTTGGTACAATCCTGCGGGGATCTGGCCTGGTCTCTCCTCACTGCCAAGGCAATGTCTGAGGTGGATGGAAGATGGGAAGCAAGCATGGTTATTCAAGTTGAAATGCCCGTGAGTTCTCAGCCCTTCTTGTGAGGTTGTCAAAAGCGTATTGGCAATTTAGTACTGACAAAGACAATGCCTTGAGGAGCCAAAGCAGCCTTCCTAGCTCACTCTAAAAGTAACATCAACAGCCACTCCGTCAGTCATCAAGTAATGAGGTCAGGTAAATCGGGGTGGCTGGAAAAGAGGATTTATCCAGAAGAGGAAGAAAGACCTCACCAATTATCCATACCTTCCATAATCCTCTTGTCCCTCAGTCACAAAATTAATAGCCTGGAAACATCTGATGTTTTTTTAATACTATATTGGGTTTTGATAACTTACTGTAAGGATCACTATGGCCAAGGCATATTCTGGGAGAACAATTGCCTCACCGTAGTAGTGTTTTTCACCACTTGTCCATTTGTGCAACTGAAAGCTAAGGTCAGTGATGGTCAACACCTATACCTTTTGAAATATCACGTATTCAAGAGCCGTGCTTCTGTTATCAAGAGTGTGCACGCTTATGTTCCTATATTTTAAGCCCTCTAAGGAGAAGTGCAGTGTGTCCTCTTCCCTAAGGAAATCCTGACAAGGTTCTTTATATAGGAAGCTCTTTTTTTCATTATTAAATGTACAAAGGCTACTAAATATATCAAAATGAGTTCTTTTATCTCTAATATAAAAGCAATTACTTCTTTGTGCAGCAAAGGTCCACAATATTCTTGCAGGTGGTTTTGTCACTGGGGTCATGTCAATCCCTTATTGCCCAATGGTAAAGCCCACTTGTGAGTTAATGATGCATTTGGGGTTTTAATACTCTAGCGACAGAAGGAACTGTAATGAATCTCTCTGAACTTCATCTCAGGGCATGAACCTGATATTCAGTGGGTTGGAAAAAGTCACCTTCAAGGTTGTCAGACTACTACACTATATTTTGTTCCTTCTGATGCCGTCTTTTTTCTTACCTTAGCTCCTCAGGATGCAGTTTCATTTCAGACCGTATCATTGAAGTGCAGCAGTCTATCAAAAGATGAACAACATGCGTAGCATTAATTGTTTCCAGATTTCAACTCAGAATATTAGTCTAAAAATCTCCCTGTAGCTGAGGGGTTTATAATGAGCTAAACATGGCCACGCAATAGATTACAGAATGCCATTTTTATTGGCTATATTGGAACTGCAGAAAGATTTAGGGGGAGGGGAGCCAATGAATGTACCCAATTCGTTGATCTAGGCTGGTCAGTCTTGCCTGTGACTTCATGGGAAAGGTTTAGAAGCAATGAAAGAAACTGTTGGTTTTCTGAACCCCTCCCCCTGCCTTTAAGCTACAGAATGCAATTTCAGGATGCATTGGCACAAGTGTGGGTTTATTGGTTCCTGTAAGCTATAATGTATCCAAGATATGACTGCAGCAACCTGAAAAACAATTAGCATCTGTAAAGCAGTCTGTGACCATAAGTTTACTTCACAAAATGAAGATTTAACATGCAGCTTCCCCAGAAATTGCTTGTGTGTGGGTCTGGCTTTTCCGTTGTTTTCTTCTTTTATTGATCCCTTCAGGCAGAAAGAAATGGTGAGTTATCTGATTAAAATGTGTGCAAAACTGTAGGGAAATCCTGCACAGCTGCTACCACCACCTGATTTGATGGTAGGAGTACATTCAGCTGGGTGTTGGTCAGAGCTTCTGAGTGATTTTAACAGCTGGTTAAATAATTTAAGAAAGGTCCAAGGTAATGCAAAAGCAGCAACAGACTTACAGGGCCTTTTTTTTTTTTTTTTTTACACAGATGGCAAAGTTTAAATGATAAAACAAGTAAATATTTGTCTAGTTTGTAGAAGCATCCTAGCATACGTACTGCAGGGAATATGGATATTTTTTTTTCCAAAGGCCAAGTTATTTGTTATTTGTGAAATGCTTACTGAGGTTTAATAGATTCTGTTGAAATTTTACACTAACAGCAAGTCAAGTTGAGCTGGTGATGTGCTTACAAAGGTTCTGAAACACAGGCAAGCACCTCAGCACCAACTATTCAGCCTAAAACAAATCTGAAAGCTTAGTGTATTTTGATCCACAGAAGGTGACACAGTCTGCAAAAGGCTTGCATAGGCTTGTTTGCATATCTGCCAGTGAATTTGCCAAATGTGTTTTTCTAACTATTATTTTGAATTTGCAAATTTGTGACAGGAAAAATACTGAAAGAAAAACAGAGCTGAAACTACCCAGCATGTCTTGATGGGATGAAAGTTCAAACCAATATAATTTCAAAACAGATTCATAAATTGTTACATATTTTTCTGAAAATGGAGCAAGTTTATAATCTTTTTCACATTCATTTTACAGTGAAACCAATATGGGGTGGGAGGTTATTGTTGTTACAATGTGCACACGACAGATTGCATTCATAATTCAATCCCATTGCACATAATGCAAAGGGTTTTTTGCTCAGTTTCTTGTGAGCGCAGCGAGAGTAGTCCTGAGATGCATTTTGCCTTCTAGTGGTACTACTTAGTATAGAGTACTTCTCTATAGGGGAAACATGGGAAGAATTCAGCTATTTCTCTATTCTGAACAGCAAAAGAAACATTCTTCCTCTTTTGGACTGAAAGAGAGGGTATGGTAGATTATTAACAGCACACTTCAAATTCTTCCACTGTCAGTACCAAACGCAGAACACGTGCAAAGAACACCACACTTTCACACATCTCACAGGACCCAATCTCCTGTCCTTACCCCCATGAATGCACTATTATTTGTTGAATGAGTACAACAAGATTTATGGCTCACATACTGCTTAATGGCCTCTTTAGGTTTCTATTTCAAGGACACATAATGCTCTACAAAAAGTTAGAATTCTTCACATACCTCTTCTGCACCAGGCCTAATTTTGCAGTTTGTCAACAATCGCTCTCCAAAGTCCTCCCACTTTTGATCTAAATGCTCCCAGAATGTCCATAAAGCCACAGACAGACATCCATTTTCCAAACCGTTTGCCAGCTGAAAACATTGCTGCTCCTTTGCTGCTTGTCTCTGACCCCTGGCAGAGGCTATCCTCCCAGCATTGCTAGCAAAGAAAGGATGATGTAAGGGATCTCTAATCTCTCCCAGGTGAAACAAGTCAGGGCTGACTTAATTGAGTATAAGCTGGGGCAAATGACATCGTTTGAGACTGATTTGGAAGTGCTCCTACTATACTGTCCAGCAGCAGGTCAGCGAGGGTGGTATCTCCAGCTGCAGGACAGTGGGTATGGGGTCTCAGCCCAGCACCACTGGACATAGATGGCTATCCAGGCCCCCAGGAAGGCGCACAGGAGTACTGACTAGGGGCAGGAATAGTCATAGAATGCTCTGGTACTCCCATGCCAGGGGATATTTCATTCTTCCCATAGAGTGATCTCAGAGTTATAGTACCGTAATAACATCTTAAAAAGAAAACTCCACCTCCCCTTTTCAACTGTCCCATGCTATGATAGAAAAGGCAGTTCTGGGTTTTGTTTTTTGTTTTGTTCTTAAATGCAGAGGTGGTTAAGAGCTCATAAATGATTACCAGATGAAGATTGTTTGTCAGACTTTTACAAGCAATTTGAAAAAATAAACGCACTTATTCCCTTGTGTGTTTGCAAATGATTTACACAAAGGTAGAAAAAGGAAAATGAGTGAATAAATTGCTGGTTGAGGGTTATCATTTGGTGTGACTGATGGCTGTTATTAAACTAGAGGGGGGAATGTGTTATAAAAAACCTGTACTTGTAAAAGGGAGTTTCAAAATGAACAGAAGTCAGTGTGATGGATATTATGAACACATGATACAGTCAGATAATTGCTAGAACTTCTGTTTGAAGAAGAGCACTAGAGGGGAGGCCATTATGGAAAACATTTCTTTCTAGTGCCCTCTAGACACTGGCATGGTGGTTATGTTTACATTTGCTATTTCAGATTGAGATCATACCATAGTTGCTCCCAGATAACAAATAAAAAACAAACACAGTGATAGAATGAGCAACATCTGTGTATATAAATACATTTTTTTCTATAGTGGGGTTTTACAATGCACTCCCAGCTTCAGCTATTCACCAATTACATTTTGCAAACACAAATCTAAGGGTGAAAACATGTTATGAATATCAGTACAAGCCAAGCTTGTGAGTGTACTGACTTTGTTTGAAAAATCTTATTTCTCCTTTTCTTCCAGAGATCAAAAATCTATTTGAAAGAAATTGCTACATAGAATAACATTGCTATTACATTCCTTTAAAATGCTGAAAGTGCCAGAGAGACAAGAAAAGTTGCTGTCTTTTCAGAAAGATTCATACACATTCATTGGGGTTTCTCTTTTCCTTCTCTCCCTGCCTCAATCTACCTGCCCCCCACCCCCTATATTCTATGTATAGTAAAAATTTGCTCTGTTACAAAGCTTATCTTTTTCATGTCAGCTTACACTGTCTGCTATATTGCAAAATGCAGTCAGGTTTCAGATTGAAATGGAAGTGGTTTTAGAAAAAAATAGAGCAAATTTACCTGCCCTTTGAGGTTCTTAATAACATTAGACATGTACATGCATCACAGCAAGGTCTTGGAAGAGTGATTTTGTTAAAAGACAATCATCAAATAAAGTATGGATTTTCAACAATCAAAGGATGAAAGTGCACTTACCCTTTGTGGCAGGGTTTGCATGTAATGACAAATTTCATCTCAAAGGCCTTGATCTGGCTGCCACTGAAATCAATGGCAAAACTTCCACATACTTTGGTGAAGAAAGGAACAGGTCAAAAAAGTTACATACTGATTTAGGACAAAGCACTGTTTTCTGCAGATTTAATATGGTCTGGTTTTTTGTGTGTTTTTAACATCAAGTAGTTGAGTTGGGATTAGAGTAGAAAGCCCATGGTATTCCAGATCTTAATTCCTCTACGGTCAGTAAACGTGAATGTCCAAACTTTAATACATTTACACTCACTTCCCATGATACCTGACCCTTTCTTGTTTAGACACCAAGTTATAATAACAGTATGCTGTCACTTTGGTGAAAAATTGCAGCAAAAACTACTGGAATAAATAATAGTCCTATTTTCAAGTGACAGTGGTATTAATGCTGAGGAGCTTGACCCACAGCACATCTGGAGTCAGGAAATCAGACACTGGTCTTGTGCACCAGACTGCAGCTTGGTTCGTGAACTGCCCTGGGGCAGAAAGGCAGGACTGGTAGTAGTTCAGAGATGTGAAAAAGCCTGTCTGGGTAACACGCCTTTCTGATTTTCCCCACCCTGCTTGGAAGCAGCTCTGTTTCATGGGGCTGTTAGCTCAGGAAAGATTTCTGATCCAGGTACCACTGTTTGCAGGTTTATAAGCTCTGTTCTTCGAAGAGGCAGGCTAGCAATGCCCAGGCATCCTCCACTCCCAGGCTGTACCCAAGGACTTGAGAGCCCTGCGGTACACTGAGGGTAACAGACACCCTGTGAACTAGGTGTGGCGTTTGTTATTGAACAGACCACTCGGCGAGCATCAGTCAACATTGTAAGTAATGTTTTATACAGGACTCCAAGGTGAAAAAATAAAACTTCCCCTCCCCCCCCATCAGATAAAGGATTAAATGTTTAATAACAGGAATGGGAATCGGAGTTCTGAAAACAGAGCCATCTGAGCTCAGCCCTCTGATGTCAGCTTGGGATTTTCTCCTAGGACGTCTTCCAAGCAATTGGACGGAGGCAGACTCAAGCACTCATTCCTCTGGCAGAACTGAGCACTTGCTTTAGATATTTTTATTCTCCTAACTCATTGGAATAACAATTAACAGCACGTGAAGCACACGCTAAATCTCCTCCTTTTATTCTATTCCCTCCCTACTGTGGTCAGTGGAAATACAAAGGTTGCTTTGTCAGGCTTCTCTGGGACACCGAATTCTTTGTAGCATAGATTCACCATATCTGATCTGGTTTTCCTGCCCAAAGAGGTTTTGTTTCATTTTGTATCTGGATATTTGTTGACTCTATCTTTACATTCTGCATTGCCAAATGTATTCATACTAATTTAAATAGGTTTAAATATGCTGGAAACGAATTATGGCTTGCTGCAGTATTTTGAACGTTCAAAAAAATACCATACCAAAACATTTGCCTATTACCTTTCTTCATTCATCCTTGCCATTACACAGTAACTTAAAATGATTCAAAATTGTCACGATAGAGGATGGGATTTCTGAACTGTAAAGCCCCATCATGCACATCTTTAACTTCATGAGGCTCCATGAGGGTCTTCAATAGGCGTTTCATACATGCGTGTGTCTAGCACTACTTTGCATAATAGTTATGCATTACTGATTGTGTACAGGTGGAAAAACTGAGATACAAAGACCCTATGCAGTTTTGCAGATCATTTTCAAGCTAATCTGCCTTTTAAGCTGCAGTTTTAGGAGTGTCATTAATGTGATTGCTTTTGCACTACATCTGGTGAGCGCACAGAGATGCCTCAAACAGCTCATTAACATCTCGTGTGGGTCTTGGAAGCGGCACAGACTTCAGACTGGTTTCATTTATCCTGCTTTTGAACAGGCAAATTAACCCTCGCGGAGCCCCTTGGTGTTCAGGTACAGAGCCACACAGCCAACCTTACCCGTGTACCGCTAGCTCGGGAACCTCAGACTGGCCGTGCAGGTTTCCGTGTAAGCGTAGGTGGTGTGACGAGGTGGATACCCAAGGCCTACAGATGGCCACTGGTTTTCAAGTGGCTTCCCCTGTAATAAATAAACGCTGACAAGACTGCCCTCAGGTTACCTGCGCTCAGCCTCAGCTAACAAAAATATCACACCAGCTTCATATAATAAAATCTGCCGGAGTCTGTAATAACCAAAAATCAAACTGCTGAAGGGTGGTTTGAGAATGTCACTGAAGAAGCCTTTACCTAGACTTTGCCTTGGATTCACCTGTTGCTAGTTTTCAAATTCAATTCTTGTTTGATCTCTAGCAATGCAATTATGCAAAAAAGCATTTAGAGACCTAAAATTATTCTATACTATTCTAGCTGCCAGCCTGTTAACTCTTTTTAAAGCACAGTGAAACTTGTTCAAAGACAAAAAGTTCAGAGTTGGAAACGGGAGTCCACTTCTTTAAAGCAGTTGTCTCCAAAACCAGACTCACAGGCTCACAACTCACCAAGGTTTTTGTGGATTCATCAATAATGTGATTCCACCCTTCTGTGTTCACTACCACACACATAAATTTGCCTCTGTGCATGCCTCATTTTTATGCTAACTGTTCAGAAAACTTCAAAATTACTAGATATGCTATTATGATTTAATTTTTGTGGGCTGGAGTGCCTGTAAGCATTCTGTGTCTGTCTTGTGCAACGATTTTTTTATGTGAGGTAAAAAATGGATGATGTGCAGAATGAATCCTATCTGGCCCTGAAAGAGATACTTAATGTTTCATCCTGTCTTATGATTACTGGCTAGGAAAAAGCCATTATTGATTTAATACTCAAAGCTTTCTATTTCATAGCTGTGTTTTGACACACATTAAGCAGAACTGCCATGCTAAGTTTATTTACTGGGAACTAAAAATGAGTGGTTTTATTTTTGAAGAGCCTTGTAGTTGGGTAAAAATAAAAACATAGCTGGTTTAGATCCAGATCTAATGTCGACTGAATTCCCCACTGATAGGAAATGAGGGAAGGTGACAAGTTTTTCAGATTATACCTTAACTCTGCTGTTGAAAATGACGCAGCAGCCTTCCAGCATTTACTGCAATTAGAACAGAGGTGAGGATCCAGGGGAAATAGAAGGCGGAGTGAGGCCAAGACAATAAACTGAGGTTAAATTGGACAGGACAGGTAATCAGACTGGGCTTGTAGTCTCTGCTGTCCTCCTGGAGTTAAGACTGTCCATAAATAAGACTGTCAGAGCATGATTCTGTAAAGACATGATGATGATCAAGGTCAGCTGAGGGACAAAGAATCAGGATGAAGGTGAATGAAGTAAGCCTTTTCCCAATAAATTTCATACACAAAATAGAATAATTTTTACAAGTGCTGTGTTCACAAGTTCAGTCCAGAATGGGATGTCAATTGTTTCACAGGAAGACACATGTTAAAATATATTTTTTAAAAAAACTAACACAGAAGCACATACTTTAACTCTATCAAATAAATTTACTACTTATTTTCAAGCATTAATATTTTTGTGGTAGCACATCTCATTTCACATACTGCTGCTGCAAAATGTTGTATTTCATTCACTATGAGCAACAGAAACATGTTTATAAATCAGCAGAAAAGACTGTGTTCATAAAAAGGACTGTGAAATCACTCAGCACTTACAGCACTTCATATTTTCAAAGGGCTGCACAGACATGAGTAGACAGATTGTAATTGACCCTAACCTGACTGCAGAACGAGCGATGAAGATTTAGTGCTTTAACAGATGGAAAAAAACGATGGGAGGCTCTGGGTGTGGATATGAAATGAATTGCATCTTCTTCCCTAGTACACGGACAACCAGAAGAGATCAAATGCAGGCAAGAAGCTATGTTCTTTCCATGGCTACAGTATTCCAGTACTTTTTTCTTCTCTGTGAAAAGTAAAGAATATGAAAGAATGTGTTAACCCGAGTCGTATGTGTAGTCTTGGTGCCCCCCCAGGATGAAATACCAATATCTAACTCCAGCAAATTAAGAAACAAATGGAGATGAACCAAAGGAATTAGCAGCATATGCAGGAAAGTCAATTTCGTCCTGCTTTCTGAATACTCAAGTTGGTTCAAAGAGAAAAGAGGGGGCCACAGGCATCTTGTGCTACTCCAGTATATCTGTTCACTGCAGTCCTCTCTTCTTCAAGCCAGGAAATATGAAGGTAAGATGCAGAATATTCCAGCATCTCAAAATCAGGTAACATAGTGATAAGGTGCCTGTCAGTGGCATCACACCTCTGTTTCACAGTGATAAGTGCTGGGGAGCGTCTGCACGTGCTTCTCCTCCATTCAGTTAGGAATTGGCATTGTGACCAGTGGTCCAGTTTGCTGGAGAAAGGTTCAGGGCCACCATTATATAGGTGTCTTTGGGTGTTTCAAACTCCTCTGGGAAGCATTAGATGGAAAGAAAGCACACTCCACCATGTCTGTGTCTGAGCTCAGAAAAATTAGGTGCATATTACCTCAAAACCTGTAGCTTGCCTTTTACAGGGGCAATACTGTATTCTGTTAGAAGCAGGATCTACCGTTCTTCTTTGATGTAGGAAGAATATGGTCAGGAGTGTCTGGTGAAGGTGTAATGTTAGATGACACCATATTGTACAAGCGGTTTATAATTTGACAGACAATGTTCATTCAGTAGGAAGTTTTCCTATAGCTAGCTTGTGTGCAGAGGCTGAGCATGCCTGAGTTAGAAGACCACTGGCATAACTCTCAGAAAAGTTACAGCTCCATGTGCAATTTTTTTCTTGATGGCATGTTCCCAATGTCCGTGGGAAAGTCACTCTACCTAGGTGACACTAAAGGATGCTAAATGCTCCTCACAGCTCTCACACACCTTGCTAAAATACAATGGGATCAAGGCCACATGTTAAAATACTTGCAGTCTGACAGTACCAGAAGGAGAAAAGAAATTATATCTCATCTAACATCTCCAGATCATGAGAGTATTGCAGTGATTATTGCAACCTATACCACATTAAAGAAAAGACTGGTTTGCCTTCCTCCTTTCCAGTTGTGCTCTGCTGTTCCCTGAATATGTAGGCGCTCTATTTTTCATGTAGTTCTCCTGTGCTTGAAGTTCAAGCTTGTGGCTGATCCACAGTGTACATTTTTCAAATTAAATTACTGTTTTTTTAAAGGGCCGTAAGTAGCCCATGCCATCTGGGTCAGCATTAAACAACTGAGTGCTTGGAACAACTTCTAGTCTAGGCACTTTCCAAAGCCTCTGCATATTAAGAAATTAAGAGTTTTTTCTTCCAACTATGTTTAGTGACTTGAGTTTCTTGGGGAATAAGAGGGGAAGGTAAGATGATGGTGAAATATTAGTGAAAATTCCTCATGGTTGAATCATTTTACTTTATATCATCAAGGCATAACCAATTTCAAGGCATTCAAGTAATTACACAAGTTTTAGAACAACCCTTCATGCAGCCCTTGAGAACAAGATTTTCAGGTGTTCTTGTGGATTTTGGTATTTCTTGTCATATCTGATAAACAGACACTGATTCCAAAAGCTTGGTGATTTTTTTTCCAGAGAGACCAGTTACTTTAGTACATGATATTACTTCTCCCAGGAGCTCTTGCCTCCAGCTGAATGAGAACACACACTGTGCCCTGACGAGCTGCATGGCTTGCCAAGGTAAAAACTATTCTTTCACCTGCAGGGGACTTTGTCATCTCTTCTTTTCTGGGCCATCATGTGATGGCCTTTGGCTGGCATCGGATATGTCCATTCTCATGTCTGTGCCACAGAGTGCTCAGCCTGGTTTCCAGTATGGCTATCCATGTTCACCAGTTAGCCAGACTTCTCTGTGTGGAAGGCAGAATGCCTCTGGTACCTTACATATAGTGCTAGAACATACTGGATGAAATGTATGTATTAAATGTATGCCCTCGAAGGATAGGGAAGTAAAACCTGGCACAACATAACAAAAGCAAGAACAGAGGCTGCCTCTTGGGTACATTATTTGACTGTACAAAGATTATATTCTACCATGCTCTAATTACCCATAACAAAAATATTTTGACAGGTGAAGGTGACAGTGATTTTTCTGATCCCTATCTTGAGTTGCTGATCTGAATTGTGTTTCCCATTCAGTTCCTGGCCTGTTGAAAGACATCACAGTAACCAGATTTGAAATACATTGAAACTGATGAAAAGTGAGCAGAGAAAGGCAACATAAAAAAAAAAAAAAAAAGTCTTTTTTTTCTACACACACACACACATACACACCTTGATTGAGTTTGATATTACAGACAGATCTTGGATATGAATCAGACAGATAATTTATCTGAATGAAGCTTGCAACGTCCTGGTCACAAGCAAGTTGTTCACGTGTAATCAAATACTGCATGTACCGCACTATGCACATGTGTAAATCAATGTCATTGTAACAGGCTTGCTTTCTCCAAAATATTGGATCATTTAACATACACTATGCTTATAGTATCTGTCAGAAGGTGCCAGAACACACAAGAATGTTACACCTGGACACAGAACTAAAGCCCAGTGCTTTGGAGTACGTCATCATACATGCAGACCTCACAAACCCTGCATCTGGGCATGAGAATAGAGAAAAAATTCTCTATTGTCTTTCATTTCTGTGCTGGTATCAGAGGCAATTGATAAAATAACTATTGATGATCTGTTGCTACAACTTATTATTAACAACAATCTATTGATAGATATGCCTATTAAAAACAATCTCCAAGAAAATTTCATCTTTCATCTTGAAGTTTCCTGTGTGCCCCACTGCCAGTGCCTGGTGAGCCGTCCTTGCTCCTCCCCATGCTCACTTGGACACATATATCACTTATCCTGGCACTTGTGCACTACCCATCCTGGCCCTGCCACCAGAATATTCTCTCTCCAGCTTAGCAGTGCTGTTCTGCTGAACATCCTCAACATTAGGTGATCAGTAGGGGTTGTTAGCCCTTGGCAGAGCAACACTGGGAAATGAGAATGCTTGAGAAGATCGATACAGCTTCAGTCATAATCTTCCAGGCTTCTGATTCCTAACCCAGTCCTACACCAACACTTCAGTCTTAGCTGATGTTTCCATTACTGTAGAAATACGGAGGCAAAGATGCAGGAATTTTTTTTAAAAAATATTTCTCCTACTAGCTCCATAATGGTAATCCAGCAGCAGGTATTTCATTTTCTAAAATCAAAACCCACGTACCAAATCCTAGAAAGAGCCTTGGGTCCCAAAAGCCTCACTAAACAAATGGAGAGTTTTCCTTTGAGAGGGAACATTTTTTTCTGTCATGATGGATGCCTCCTGACCTCCTGAACCCTGGATAAGAGAGAAGTTTGAAGATTTCCAGCAAAACACCTCTTTGTTTTAGAAAAGATGTGCGAAGAAGGCAAACTTGGAAAACTTAGTTCTTGACTCCAGAGTGCAACCTCTACCTTGGAGAGTTTTGCATGTTGCAGGCAGTGAAGCAGGGGAAGGAGCGTAGGATCTGCAAATCATCTGTGTGAGCTGACAGGAACACCTCTCAACTGTGGACACAGAGCTTGCTTGCAATGCAAATTCTTAAGTAATAACACAGATATTTCCAAAGTCCAGCTGATTTCCAGAAAGTCCCACCACATGTTTACTGCTTCAAACAGGGTGAAGTCTGAATTATATGCCAAAAAGTCATCTGAGCCTGCCCAGAAGTGAGCTGGAATCTGACATGACCCTTTTATCTCCTTTGGCAATAGTACTGCAGTAGTTATAAGGGACCTTTCTTCTGTAGCTGGCAGATAGGCTTCAGTACATACCCTGTGAAATATCCAGATCAGCACATACTGGTCTTCACTCAATATGTCTTATCAAACGTGAGCATTTCAGTCTAGAAATCTGCCCTTTAGATGGCGGAGGCTGACAGAATAGTGAGTCTGCAACCACAAGAAAATAAAGAACAAATTAAACAATTCCCATATTTCTTAAATTACTCTGTTTAGTCATGAAGACACAACATTTGACCTACCTAAAAATGTAATGCTGACAGTGGTTTCTAGGATCCAAGCGTTTATCTAGCTTTTAATATACCATTACACTGAGGAAGACTGAGCAAAACAGTCATCACTTTTCCAGGGCCAAAAGACAGTTCAGCTAACTGATTTCCACTCTCTACAAACTCTTGAAGGGCTGAAAGGACTCAAAGGAAAATGTCTCGTGATTCTTTGCTGTCACTGCAGCTGCAGTGAATATGAAATCGTTTCAATGTATTGTAATCATTCATGTCACCACTGACGTTGATGCACAAACAAATCATTAAAACAGGGCTAGAGAATGAAATCGAAACTGCACACTAGAAAGCCACCTTCTGTTTACCTGAATGGTCCCCTCTGATCAGTAATATGCTCGTTCTACACCAGGCACTCCTTGGAACAGCAGCATCAGAGCAACAGGGAGCTGCTTCTGGAGGTGGGGCTTGCAGTCAGCCATGAATTTCCTTCTGGGACCTTGTGTGCTGACTGATGCTCAGAAGGATATCCCAGACACTGCTGCCCCTGGTTCTTGGTGCAATGAGGCAAAAGAACGACCTGCTTTTGGGCAGCCCTACTCAGCTTCTCTGTCACAGCTGCTCTGAGGCCAGGAGGAGCCAAAGCTGTAGATCTGGAGGAGCTTGGAGCCCATGGTCAAGGGGGTTTTCATCAAAACCAGAAACATCTAATTAATCTAGGCTATTGTGGCAGGGAATACTGTCAGGCTATTTTGTTCAGCTGCTTCACTGACCAGAAATGCAAGGCAGTGGCAGAATCAAAAGTAGCATTTTCATTGTCTCGTTCCTCTCCTCCCAAAGGCACTGGGCGCACCTGCACTTTTGAACACAACACACACCCTTTAACACTCTCAGTCTCTTCAAAGACTTTATCTCCTACTTAGGACAGTCTTACATCATTCCCTTCTCTTTGATCATGCTTCTATTCATCCAATATCTCCAACTATCTGCATACTGTGTCAATACTGAGTCAGGGGGGTACAGCCAGAAAACAAGTTCCTCATGGATCAAAGCATTTATCCTGGCAAATACAATAAGACCATTCAATAAAGGGGACACTGACTCTTTTGGGGCATTTGTACAACCCAGTGCAATAGAAAGTTATGTTCCTAATACATAGCACTTAGTATTACAGTAATAATGCTTAAGTTTTCAGACCTTTATGTTAAAGAATTTTTACTTTTCAGGAAAAAAATGCTAAAAAAGTCTCTTGGAGCATATGAGATCTATGGGAACTGGGATATGAGAGCTGGGAGCCAATATTGCATGTTTTGTGCAGGAATTAGTTTACATTCAGGATCGTTTTGAAAAAAAATGCTGAGACTTTGCTTATTTTCTACTTCAATAAACTTTATTGAACAGCAATATTGTTCTACCTCAATAAGCTTATTTAATGTTCGGGCCTACACAGTACCTCTGCCCGAATCCAGTGTGTACCTGGTCTTATGTACATTTTTGCTACAGCTGTTTGTATGAGCAGAATGGCTCAAGGGATTATGAATTGCAAAGGAACATTGAACATAATGTTAATATTTGGTGTCCTTCTGTGATGCACAAGAAAAACTCCCAGGCTGTCACAGTTTAACCCCATCTGGCAACTAAGAACCACACAGCCGCTCACCCGCTGCCCTTCAGCGAGATGGGGAAGAGAACTGGAAAAGTGAGAAAGCTCATGGGCTGAGATACAGACAGTTTAATAGGTAAAGCAAAAGCTGCTCCGGCAGGCAAAGCAAAACAAGGAATTCATTCACTCCTTCCCATTGGCAGGCAGAGGTTCAGCCATCCCCAGGAAAGTAGGGCTTCAGCACAAGTAACAGTTAGTTGGGAAGGCAAGATGCCACAGCTCCTCCGAACACCCCTGCCTGACTTCTTGTTCCCCCAATTTTATATGCTTAGCATGATGACACGTGGTATGGAATATCCCTTAGATCAGCTGGGGTCAGCTGTGCTGGCTGTCTCCCCTCCAAAATTCTTGTGCACCCCCAGCCTCCTCACTGGTGGCACGGGGTGAGAGGCAGAAAATGTCTTGACTGTGTAAGCACTGCTCAGCAGTAATGAAAACATCCCTGCATTATCAACGCTGTTTGCACAAGTACAAAACATAGCCCCACACTAGCTACTATGAAGAGAATTCACTCTATCCCAGCCAAAACCGCCACACAGGTTCACTTCCTAAATATCTGTAAGTGTTCATTTTCTTTAGTGGAAAGAAAAATTGTAATGCAAAATGGTACCCCTCATTGAGAACTCAAAACAGCACTGAATGCCAGAATCTAAGGCATGTGCACTGATTAATTAGCATAAGCTCTCAGTTTATAGTCTCTTTATATCATGTATTATCTGAAATTTTTATGCTACTCAGGCCTTACAGAGCTGTGCTTTACTGGTGATCATTACAGATCCCTCTTCAAATTTTATAAGGATATATGTACAAATGGCACTATAAACGCAGAATAGAGCACAGCCTTGAGGCAAATAGAGTGTCTTGCATTTAACTGCAGGATACTTCTACTGAGGCAAAGTAGTAATTTCCCAATTATTACGTTGTTGCAAGATAAATATGAGTTAACAGAAGTATCCAGCTGCCAAAGCCCAAAACAAAAGGAAGACACAATGTCTTGCCATAGAGATCTTCCTGCTGCTTAATTCTCCTGTCTGCTCCTGTGCAAACACTCACCTTGTTTAATGAGGAAGTGGTCCATAAAGCTGCAAAAATTAAAAGTGAGATATATATTCAATTAGCTGTAGTACTGTTGGCATGCCACTTCAGGTCAGCTGGAAAGCTTTGAAAAGCAAGACATTTGTAACTTAAAGTAGAAAATCTGAATGCAAACTCAGCCGGCTTAACTGTGAAGCTCTTTTGGCAAACCACTGAAAAAAGATAATTGAATGTAGCCCTCCTGGGAAGGAACCCTAATAAACTGGAGGACAACTTGTCTGCTAGCATTTTGATTTTGCCTTCGCAGTGTTCAAGTCTTTGTGCAATTACAGTAGCAAGTTTCACTTACAGGAATGATTACCCTACGCAGTTACAGGTAAGGGCCTTTTTTATCCTCCCCCTGCAGCGAACATCCATCAAAGAAATGGCTTTCTATACATAGCCTGCTTTCTGTGAGTTTATTTTCAAAGGGTGGACATCATTTTATGGACACAGGCAACACATGAACAATTTGCTCTGGCATTTTTTGTGCTTACAACCCATACCAGAAATACAAAGGTGATGAGCTGCACACCTGACTGAGCAACTGCTGTGTAGGCAGAAAACAGAGACGCATTTTAGCTGCAAGCCTGTGCTGCACCTGCAGGGAGACTACTTACGCCAGTGACATTATGTATCTACACAGGAATAAAAGGTAAGGGACATTGCTGTAGGGGAACTGTGAGGGAACACACGGTCCCAATTCACTCCTCACACCAATCTACAACCAGAATAATCCCCCTGTAGCCAATACCCTTACAGGTCCCTTATAAATACTGATTTTTTTTCAGCCTTTTGTTTGCCAAATTCTAGGGTATTTGCACCAGCAATGTCAACTCAGAAAAATACTGTCACCTGTGACCTGATTCAATGCAAACCCCATCTTCACACAGCTTTTCCCATTTGAGGCAGATAATTGCACCAATGCACTAAGACTCCTGACATTCTGTGGCATATTTTTAATTTGGGTTCTCCCGTTCCCTCAATATAGCCACAATATTCCCCCCTCAAAACAATAGATCAAACATGAGATAGTCTCCTTTCCATGCTTAGTGATGCTTATAGCTCACAAGATGACAGCATGACAGAGCGGCTGCACTTGTGTCAGGCTAAGAAACACAAGTATAGGCAAGACCTGAGAGAAGACACAGAAATTTTATACTGGCATTCGTTTCCATGACCAGTTTAAATGAACCATGTACAGCCAGTCAGCTAGTGGGAAGCAAATTTCTTGTTTGGGTTCCAGCTTGCCTGCAGATTCCTGTGATACTATCCTGCTTTAAAGCATCACACAGAATCAGCTTGGACTTCTGCTGGATGGTGTCTGAGAATCCAGCTCCTGGAAGGTACTCAGTATCGTTTTATTCAGGAGAAAAGTCCAACATTTTGATTTAAAGAAAAGTTCATGAGATTAAACAAATTCCTTGTTGCATATAGCGGCGGTAGAAGTTAACTAGTGTGGCATAGTTTTATCAGATGGGTAATGATTACTGACTGTATGTCACAGTGACACAGACACATTTAATTCAGGTTCAGTGAGGCCCAGGTGCTTGGGTCTGATAAAACCTTTGCTGGCACAGGCCCAGGGTAGGGAAAAAGGCAGCGAGTCAGTCATCTCTCCAAACTTCAGGGCAGCTGCAGGGCAGCATCACCCCAGCAAAACTGTGGTCGTTCAGGCAAGTCAGCCAAGGATTACAAAGGACAGTGGGCTTAAAAACCTGAGACAAAGCATGACTGAGCAGCGTGATAAAACAATCAAGCTTACCTTCTTTCTTCCCTTTGTCTTTCCTTTTTGTGTCTCCCAAACCATACCCAAAGACTTCGTCTTCTCTGAACTGCAGTAACCTTCAATTTCCTTTGTTACTATTGAAATCCCTTACAATTGCTTTGTTTTGTTTCCCACAGATTCTTACAATTCTATGCAGAATTAATCCAGTTATTTCAGCATTTTTCTTTCTTTCTTTCATTTGTCCCAATTATTTTAATGACTATGAACATTCCAGCACTAAAAAAAGATACTTCTGAAGTGCTTCAGACAGCCTGGCACAGGAGTCCCTGGAGGTAGTTTTAGATGCTGCAGATTTGGGTTCACATTTTCCTGCCATGGTGCAGCACTAAGAAAAATAAAATCCCAGCTGGCACAGACAATGTCATTAGAGAAATGAAATTACCCTGTTCTTTTTCAGGTAATGCCATGGCTGCATCTGACAATGACTGTTAAATTCAAGATTACTTCATATGCATTTATTTCACAGAACAGGGACATTAGGACTGTATTCTTATCTTCCTTGCAAACCAAAGGAGTCACAGCCACATATATGTCATTCTTTTGTTTTTCTTCCAGTCCTACTTACTCCCAGTTCTAGGAAACCATTTCATAGTGCCAGACTTCCTGCACCGACCACATTTACATTGCGTCTTCATGCTTTACTGAGTGTAGAGCCAGAAATGCAGGACACTGTATTCTACATATAAGGGTACTTATTTAGAAAGGTATTTTAAGTATATTTAATCAAGAAGTTAAAAGAGAAAGAAGTGGTTATTTAAACTGCTTAGAAACAATGTTGGTAAACTGCTAGAAGTCAGATCTTTGAAGCCATTATCTAACAGGTTTACTTACTTAACAAGTCTCTGTGAAGACGTACTGATTGCTAATACTCAGGCCATCACCTGGAAAATAGAATGTCTGGAACAATCCATTAACAGGCAGTGAACTGTCAGAGTCCATCTTCAAGGGAGCAACAAGAAGCCAGGAGAATGAGGCCAGCAGCAGCAGCACAAAAGAAATACTACCATGCAAGAGAATATGCTAAATAGCAGGGAGCCAGCCATAAAGAAGGGACCAAGCACAAAGCTGAAACCATTAGTCAGAAATTCCCACTCAAATCACAAGAGAAAGCTCTCACTCACACACTTGATGTTTCCAGAGTAAGCAACTGTTCAGGAGCGCTCTTGATTTTGAATGTAAGGCAAACGGGAAGCGGACCACAGATGGAATAGGTCTACTCTAGCTATAAGCCCAGCTGCGTTTGCCTGAAAACTCTACAAACTCTTTATTGAAGTAAGTGGATCTGTGCCAGTTTGTGGCAGCTGAAGGTCTGTCTCTGCCATTTTATACATTTTACACATTAAGACCACACCAGGTTTCATCATATGTTAACACAAAAGCACTGACAAATAAATCAATGAATTTAGCTCATATTCAAAGGGAAATAAGGGTATGAAATCAATCTTTCATTTGGCAACTGGTCAGCCAGAGAAAATTATGAGTAAGCCATTCTGTAGAAATGGTAACGATTACCAAAAATGTTTTAATCAACTTCAGTGGAACTAAGAAACTGAACTGAACATGGGTTAGATAATTTACTAGTAACGTTCAGAGTCTGCCATCTGTGTCTGATTCCGATAATCCACTCCAAGGTATACAGATTAATTTAATCAAAAATTCTGGGTCTTTCTTTTTCAGTCACCTTCCATAGAGCTCTGTGTGTGTGTGTGTGTGTTGTTTTTTTTGATTTTTACCACTTCAGTCCAAGGAAACTAATTACTTTCAGATTTCCTCATAAATATGAAACTTGAATCACCTTCACCAGAGTTTACAGAGGTCAGTGAAAGTTTTAGTAAATACAGGCAGATTTATGGCTTTTAATGGAACAATATAAAAGTTGGCTGTTTTCTTCAGTTCCATGTACCTTAAACAGTCATATACCAAAATATGAAGACTTGGATACTGTCTCCTTTGGGTTACAGTTTATCCAAATCCTAAATGCAAAAGTTAAGAAATTCCTTTTTGTAAAAAAGGTATTTAGTTACTCTTGGGTTGATGCAGACCTGAAAAAAACTCCAAGCCAAAATGATCAACATATATTTTACACAAAAAAATATGTATACTATGACACAACAAACTGCAGATCCAGTACCATCTCCCATTTGCATCCATTCCCTTCACATTAACAAAAATAACAGGTGCATTTTGCAGAGTAGCCTGAATGTTACAAGAGGGCAGACAGCATTGAACCAAGGGGAGGAAAGCAAATTCTAAAGCCAAATATTGTCCTTTTAGGGTGTTCTAAGTAACATCCCATTAGACCTAGGCCAACTGCAGTTTCAGATATTATTGCTTAGGAATTATAACTTTATACCGCAAAATGTTTGTTCTATTACTCATACAGTAATGCATCACATTTCTAAAAACAATTCTGGATCAATGGTCAATAAATGCCATCAAAAGGATGCAAAGGTGTATAATCAAGCTTTTATCTTGCTTTATAGCTTCTAGGCAATTAATATTTCATTACATTTATTAAGACAGTTGGTTTTTTTTTCTGAGTTTCTACCTAATGTAGAACTCTCTACAGTGAAATATTTGCCAGTGGCAATCTCTTTCATACAATATTAGCATATCAAATTCTTCCCTTGTGGGATGTTTTGGCATATACTATTAATTCACCATTAGGTAATATACTCATTTTAGCTATCTCTTGTGTTCTCATTAATTAACAACCTGGTACAATCCTTTGTATTTTATTCATTTTACTTTGCTTCCTTTGTTTTGGCTTTTTTTTTACTTTTTTTTTTTTTCCTACCCTGTCTCCAGGGTGGTACTGCTTTTTAGTAGAAAACCTCTATCAATGTCTGCCCCATATTCAACAGCTACTCTCATGCAGGGGTCCAACAGCTTCAGGCAGGATGGTCCTTTTCAATTTGGTAAAGTGTAATTGTAATATATTTATTACTATATATGTAACTCTAATGTACCAATAAGTTTGCTTTGCTTTAGGATTAGTCCTATTGCACTTTTCTCTATAATCTGAAGTCTGACACCCACTTCAATTTATCTTTTTCTCCTCAGAATTGGTCATGAAATCTCTACAAAATTGCATTCTTACTGAAATTCTCAGGTGAGTTGTACAAATTATGACCTGCTCACCTCCCCATTATATAGATAATTGCGAGCTGTTACTTAAACTTCCAAACATTTTTTGATTGAGGAAATTAAATCACCAAGCATGTAGCATGAGTTACTGGAGAATCATCCTTCAAAAGGTTTCATTGCATGTTCAGTTCTCATCCTTCAAGAGCAAAAAAACCCCAAACCAGGGAGTCACTATACTGAAAATTACAAAGATAAAATAGTAGATGAACAAAGATATAAGGCCTGTGTCAGCTCTTTGAGAGATAGTTACTGCTGTCTAGAAGAGTTTCTGGTAGTAAACCTCAAAGTTCTATCAGAATATTCTTTAAAAATGTCAAGGAAATTTGGACTATCTTACTAAAGGCATTTTTTTTTCCTGTAAGTTAATGCTAACAGCTCCCTTTCTCTATTTAATTGCCTGTCTGTAGTGTTTATTTTCCTATAGTTTTATTTTCCAAGTTTTTTATGACTAGACTTTGTATCAGTGGCTAAAAGACTGGTGAGGCCCATCGGGAGCGCGGTACTGGGCTCCCCCGGTCAGGGGAGACGGGAACTGCTGGGGAGGGCCCAGCGGGGGGTGCGGAGCTGGTGAGGGGCCTGGAGCACCTCCCGTGTGAGGGGAGGCTGGGAGAGCCGGGGCTGTGCGGCCTGGGGAAGGCTGGGGGGGTCTCACCCATGGGAACAGATACCTTAAGGGTGGGTGTCAGCAGGACGGGGCCAGGCTCCTTCAGTGGTGCCCAGCGACAGGACAAGGGGAACGGGCACAAACTGCAATACAGGGACTCCCACCTGAATATGAGGAAAAACCTCTTTCCTTGGAGGGTGACAGCCCCGGCACAGGCTGCCCAGAGAGGCTGCGGAGTCTCCCTCTCTGGAGACATTCAAACCCTGCCTGGATGCAATCCTGTGCAGCCTGCTCTGGGTGAACGTGTTTTAGCAGGAGGGTGGACTAAATTTCAAGAGTTCCCTTACAACCCTGACCATTCTGAGATTCTGTGATTTTGATGTTGGTAGTGGTATTTTACTCTCCCCTCACAGGCAACGCTGAAGGAGACTCAAGATCTGGGCAGATCAGCTTGGTTCACATCTTTCTGCTTTCTGAGTCAGAACAGAGACTAAAATGCCAGTTTATCCAATTCAGTTGGGATTAAAACCCTGTTTGCTTCCTGGGTTTGCTAAGTAGTTGATACAAAATGAACTAGAGAAAGTTCAAAGCAGCAATACCGTGTGTTTCATGGCAAAAATATGCCTGGGAAGAGAGATCTAAGTCCATTTCCCAGTTTAATGTAGTGAATTTTGTAAATGCTGAATGAAAGGATATGAGAAGGCATCTCCACAGCACTGCATTTTCCTTCAATCAAAATTATTCCTGTACTGGACTTGATTACTCTTGCAAGTAACACTGAATCAGCAATCTGTGGTTTTGGATGGATAACCTGTTTTCTAAATGGTTGTCTGTCCTTAAGCATCTTAATTTATGATCTAAACGGTTCTGTGTTAGGTGCTAGGGATTCCTCAAATGTGACAAAAAAGTTAGGCATATTTCATACTGATGTCAGTATGACATTGTGATTGAAGTTGGTGAAGATACAAATTTTCAAGGTTTTGTGAATTTCATTCTGTGGTCTTTTTAAATTAGTTGACTTTTTTTTTTTTTCTTCTTCTCCAAACTGTCATAAAAACATTTTGCAACCAGAATTGGATCCTTTTTATTAAATTTATTTTGTATTGCAGAAAACTCCTATATTTTAGTAAGGTCTAGGATTCACTGAAATGTAATCCTACCATAGAATCACACAGATTGAGGAATTAACACTTCCTTGTTACATATTACTTACAAAAATATGCCTGTGGAGGAAAGAGACTGCTCTACTACCTGAAAAGGAACAGTAGCTTCTAATACTGTTTCAGAATTGTATAGCAGTACAAAATCCCATGAGCATAAGCCAACATCTCTTCAAGTGGTTAGAGGCTTTCACCTTTCAAAGCATCTAAGCAAGTTTAGTGTTATCTACTCTTTGCATATTCTGTTGTCTCTCCTGGTTTAACCATGATTGAAAATTGTGTGCTATAAAGCTCTTCATGCCTCTTGTTATGCATGGACAGACTCCTGTGAGGCAAAGCTTCTTGATGCATAAGATTAAGGGAGGGGAAAAAAGCGTGTTAGACTCCAGGAAACGCAGGTTCAGTGGTGATGACAAGGTAACTGTAAAGACTATTGGAGTGGAGTCTATTTATACAGAGTATGTGTCAGGAGCATAATGCACTGAATGGAAGAAGAAATTCTGAAGAAATTCTTGTGCTAATAATGTGCATGGTGGCAGCTGTATATATAGCTTTTCTTTTGTACTCTATGAGAGGCTTTTGTGGCTTTTTGTTTTTAAAGTTAATTTATTTCTTGTGGAAGTTGATATAATAACGGTATTAGAAACAAGAATCCTTTGGCTACGTGCAAACAGGAGAAAGTATGAAGCAATATCACAGCCAGGTTTCTTCTGTTAGTACTCTTGAATCCTTTTTTAAAGGTACGATGTGACAGATGAAACCTTGTGAGTTTTACACACTCGTTTTACAATTCAGCGTTTCAGGGTGTTGATGGAGAATCTCTCTGTACCAAAGCCCTCCCACTGGCTTTGGAGGAGGAACACCTTACAGCATTTGTAATGGTGACTGAAGAGAACTTCTAAGTTGGAAGCTTGTAATGACGACAGTGCTCTGAAGCAAGCTTATAAAGTAACAAAAAAGTTTGAGAGGAATTATGGTGTCTCTTGTGTGCTAGGTGTCATCTTGATTCTGGAGGTCATGGAAGGTTTAAAGAAAGCTAAATCTAACACTAAGCTGTTTTTCCTTTAAAGACCCTAATAAGGGAAAAAGGCAGAGGGGCAAAGTCACTACATGCTGTCTTTAAAATAACCTGAAGGTATCCCACCCTGGAGTGCTGCTGCAAAAGGCCAGGTCTCAAAATATTCCAGTCCCTTGAAAAAATAAACAGAAGAGGTCAAACTGAGGTCTTGGGAAAGCATATGATCAGAATATTTCTGCAAGTCTGCCATTCCAGGTCAGTCTCTAACCTGATGGCTCGGCTGTCTGCTAGGAACTGGGTTATTTCTGAAACGTCATATTTTGAAAATGGCTCGGTGTGGCTTCAGTGAAGAAAAAACCCCAAACTTTTGGATTTAAAGGAAAACATTCAGCATTTTTCTTCCACAATTCTCTCCTCTTTACAGGTCTTACATCTGTGTTGTAGTAGTTTGGTTACAAAATATAATTGATATTTTTCTCTCTTTCTATTCATCCATGTTATTGCTCATGTTTGTATTTTTGCTCTCCTTGCTTTAATTAGTGTATTAGCACACATTTTTCTTAACAATGTGATATCTTTTATTCTACCTATTGTGATAAATTAGTATAAACCATAGAGGTCAGCATTCTACACTGCAATCAATTTTGCAGTGATTGTGTTGCTGCATCAGTAATAAATTGGTGATCTAGAGAATGGTGGAGGAGCTATTCTATAACCGTGATTCCAATGAAGTATGAAAATAACCCGTGAAGGCATCTGATAACACCTGGATCCAGGTGTTCCTTTTCTGCTTTACACAGCCTTACCTTCTAAGATAAAGTTTCAGTATTCGTAATGCATGAGCTGACACACTGGATGGAAAGTTCTTGATTCAAACAGCTGCCTATGCTCGAGCTACTGGTCTCAATTTGTTCTTCCTCCTCATAGATTCAGTCAAAAAAAAAAAAAAGATTGCTGGCAGCTTTGCTACATGTGTTAATTGTGCATAGGTCAGAGGACTATTTTAATTGATGGTCTGCCATTAGATAAGGTGTTTGATGGAAAACACAAAGCTAAAGTGTGAAAAGGAAATTATTGCAGGTTGGATATCTGGTAATTATGTTTCTGTATAGAGGTTTAGCCTTGAAAGGGAAGAAAATCTTCACAGCGCAGCCATTAGAAGTGCAGGGGTTTTGGATCCCATAAGTAAATTATTACCAGCTGCCTCGGATTTTTTTTTTTTGTAGGTGGCATTCCTGTTCCATGTTATCATGAGGTATCTCCTGGGTGTCTTTATTGGGGTTATGGAAGTGCTGTGGTTCTGGTGCACCTTACAGTGAGCAAGAGGATGGCATCTTAGAGCTGAGTTGAGACAAGGTGACATACTGAGAAAAGGACAAGGCTCAAACACATTGATGTTTTTATGCTGTAGCCATAGAAAGAAGTGGAAGGAAGAGAGCTGGACATGAGCTGTGTTCACTTTTCTCCCTCTGCCTCTCTCTCTCTTTCACCCCCCACCCCCCTCCTCTCCTCTTTCCTGTCCAGGCAGCAGCCCTCTCCCTGCCACCCCAGCAAAGTGACAGGGAAGAGAAATGCTCCACTTATGGGATCTGAGTAAGGTTGAGAGGGAGAAGGAGGGAGCTGTTTGCTTCACAAGGAAGGGCAGGATTCTGGTGCCTCAGACAGCAGTGTGCCTCTGGGAATGAAAACTCTTGGAAGACAAATTCTATCCTCTTTCTCCTCTCTTGTCCTTTTCTTTCTGGCCACAATACGAGCTCAGCTGTCAAGCAGGGCATTAGAGGTCACAAAGTGAGATGCTTACATTTACATCTTCTTCTAACCCTTAATTATCCTAAAAAGTTAAATGGTATTACAACAGTTTTATTTTGGTATCCATATGGCAGAACATTTAAGTGTTGGTCTTGGGGAATTCTGTTAATGAACTGAGACTCCTGGAGTAAATCATACATTGCTCGTTAGGTTTCCTTGTGTACCATCTGCTTGAACAATACATTTATCTCATAAATCGACCTCTTTCTGACTGTTGCATTTAGAGTAGATGCTGGATTGACAGGAGAAGGAATGAGGGGTGCAAAGTGGTAGGTAACAGGAGCCTCACACCCAGATGGGAACAAATGTGTTCTGCTGCGTGTTTTGCCAGTTGCATGTCGTATCATCCATTCTCCTTTTCAGGCCAATGAAGCAGAAACGAGGGAAGAAAGATACAACTCGACAAGCTACGCTAAAAATAGAGGATGAAACGAGTTAATGTTGAAGTTGCCTTTTTTATTTGCTGGACTAATGACTTTTCTTGAGAAGTTACTTGAATAGTCGATATTAATGATAGACACAAACACTAAATCTAATACCTTGTGAAAAAATTGAAGGTTTTAATGACTAGAAAATACTTCTTGATTTACCTAGTGTAGTTAATGTCTATAAAATTCTTTGCCTTCTATATTTTCCATGGATGCTGGATTGTTTCTCTCTGTTGTTCTTATAGCAAATTTGACTTTCAAACTGCCATAGAGATGAAGATCAATATTAATTCAGGTTTCCAGGCCTGACACTGTCTACGTGTTCTCTTAGATTTTATTTATAAATTCCAGTCCTTCTAGGCAGTTTAGATCATGGGTGGAAAAAAATATCAAAATACACTTAGGGTATTTTAGGACAAAAATGGAAAAGTCTTTTCATGAAAATGAAAAATTCAATGAAAAATTCTTTTGCTTTTTTCTTCTTTATCATTTTCTGAAATCTGTGATTTCTGGTACTGCTTTTTAAAAAAATTATTTTTCCTTGAAAAGACTATAATGATGATTTGTCAATTTGATGTTGTCATTAGAAAAGCACAGACAATTGCATGCCAGACCTTCACCTTTGTTTGGACGAGATGCATGGAATACATTAAAATATTCATTTGCCCTATGTAATAAGTGATAAACTCCCTGGGACTTCTGAAGTGTAGGACATGGTACCAGGCATGAGGACCTGTCTGCTCATTTGCTCTTAAACAGCATTTATTTCTCTTCCAATACATTATTAGTTTCCTTATGAGATACCTACTTTAGATGTTGAGTGATGAAATCTCAGGTGCTCAGCAATGATTTTTCAACAGTAAGAATTCATTCTGTTGGCCAGTTCACAAGGAAATTTGGATATATAAATGTAGATGAGTCAAATTAAGCTCCCAAACTGTCCAAGTAAGGCAGGTACAATAAAAACAGTGTGAATTTGATCATCAGGTTAATGTTTGATGTTTTTCTTTGAATTTTACAATGACTTTGTATCATACCAGAAGCCAGACAGCAAACAGGGTCACTTTGACTGGCAAAGTCAAATGGGATCTCTTCTGACAGTGTGAATTTTCCTAACTTTGCTGCTTGGATTGTATTAAATAACTTGTAACGATATGAAGGTATAAGAATGTCTTAAAATTGTTTACTAGTTTAGGGGTTAATTTTGGTTACTTGAGAGCAGCAAAGTCTGCTTCAGTCACCCTATATTCTTTTCTGGTACCTGAGAAACTCCACATTACATCATCTCTGTGGGCTTTAAACTCAGCTGGACAGCAACAAAAGACAATTGAGGTGTGACTTCTCTTTTTTTGGGGGTTGTGGGTTTTTTTTTTTGTTGTTTTTTTTTTTTTTAAGCAACAAGCTGAAAGTACTGAATTCTGTGTAGCAGTGAGATCGCAGCTTTCCCTGTGGTGGGCCAGACGTGTATTTCATTTATGAGCTGGGTAATATCTGGACAGAGATGGGATGCTTCTACAGTAGGAGCTGGATGCTGGCAAAGAATTATAAAGCATCCTCTGGAGAGGAATGTGGGGACTGATAGTGCCTTGTGACTGTGACACCAGTCAGTACCAGCTCTTCCTTTCCATGACTACTTGTGACTTTACAGTGAGCAGGAAAACTAAGATGGGTGGATTAGCGCAGCTAGGAAATCTTCTCTAGTGCTATCACACAGCATGACTGGGTCTGCTGCTAACAAACCAGACCTTTGATCCCCAGAAAGCAGCTGCTTTGCTACTAATTCATATTAGAACCCTGGCCAAGAAGATTTGAACGTGGCTCAAATGCTTCTGATCTTTAATAGAAATGGACCAAATGGCACTAAAACAATGGTTTAACCATAACCGGTTTTAGAGCCACATGTCTATATACTTCAGCATAAAACTGTCAGCTATTCTTCTAGAGCCTTGGGATGGTGATGTACAATTTTCTAAGTGTATGCAGTTTTGGGATACCACAATATTCTGCGTAGTTTGTTCAACTCTGCATGTGCTGGTTGGGAGTGGAACAGAATGAACTGGATAAATACCTTGATTTTTATTTTATAGGGTCATCCGTCTGAAACATACTACATCTTCAGCTTGTATTTTTCTGTGAAAAGTGTTAAACTGCTTTTGGAAAAGTTTATTGAATGCTTGAATTTGACTTAGGGCATGACAGGAATGTGTTTATGGTAACATAAACATACTGAAACATAGGACTGATGAAAATCTTCCCAGAAAAAAATGTATACACAGGAATCTTAGCAACCCTGTGTATGTGTGTATTTATATATACATTTTTTCTAAATTAAAAGCCTGCTGGCAGAATTTTATATTCAGAAAAATAATATTATTTTTTTCTAAAGACCATAAATGTGTAGCTTCTTATTTTGTGAATTGTTATACTGAATGTATCAGGTGTTTTTTAGAGTAAATCATGTATTTCATTGTGTGTCAGACTTCAACACAGTGTAAATGATCTATTCTGATCTATACTATATGAGGATCTGGCCATTTAAAAAGTTCTATATATTTTTGAGAAAGAGCTAATGTGTCTTCTTTTGTGAAATAATACAACATCCTTTACTGCTTTTCAGTTTTATCTGTAAAGGGTTTGCATAAAACTAATTAAATAGCTCAACAGAACTTGTTTGGAAGCTCCTTCTAGAGCAGAAGCTGTATCCTTATTATTAATTTTTCAGCTTTGACTTTAAAAGGTTTTCTTTGCGTTTTTTCCCCTAATAAGCAGTACATACTATTCTCATATACTCAAAGAGAAATACAAACAAAAAGCCAGCCCTAAATGCCTTCGATCTTCGGTTTTATTTGTTTACTTATTCAAATGCTTCAGAGGATAGGCAGCTAAGAATAGAAATTTTCATTGCTAGGATTGTGAAGCTGTCCAGCATTTTAACAAAGCCATTACTAGTGCTTTGGAAAGGCTTTTCTTTAATCAGGTGTTTCATACTGCAGCAATCAGAAAAGGATAATGGTGACTTTTTTAGCAGCTTGCAAAATGGAAACAATGGCTATTGTAGTGTGTAGCAGTGGTCCTTAACTCTGTCTAACATAGTTAAGCACCTATTAAGAGAAAAAGAAGCGAGTTTTTCCTTGATTTTGAATGGTTTCCATCATCCTGTATTACATTTTGATGTGATGTGCTGCAAGAATTTACCTGTTATTATACTGATGAATATTTAATCTTGCTGTGATGGCTGAAATCTTTCCTTATTGATAGGATAAAACCTAGAAGGGTCTTGAAGATCATCAAATCCTTTTATGACTAGGAACCATATTTTCTTTTTCTTTTAATAACTACATATTTAATGTTCTCTTCAAAATCATTAGCTTTTTGAATTACAGGTTGTAGTCTGATCCTGGAATTTTGTCAAGGAAGATTTGTTTAAAGTGATTTTTGCTTTCTCTGATTTATGTAACATTCTTCATCAGTAATTTAGAAATAACAGAGTAGCACAAATCTTTTTTGCCTTCAGCAAGTGTATTACAGAATATCTCCACTGAAATCAGACTTTTATCTGAAGTTCTGGTTTTCTATGGCTCTGTGAATGGCCACAGAAATAAGATGCCTGTGGCCATGGGGGACACAGTGAATGCAAGTCTATAATTATTTAATAATTGCATAGAAAAGAACAGATTCAAAACATGATGTTGAAAGAGATCCACCACAGCATATTTTAAAGGACAAGGATTTATTCTGAGAGCAGAAAATTAATTTTCAAATGCCTATTCCAAATAATACATGAACTTTGGGGGACCCAGCTGAGAGTTTTAACTATTAGAAAGTAATGGAAACCAACACTGCATTTAATTGATCTTTGTTCCAAATTTCCTTCAGCTTTTTTAGTTGGCTCATTTTAAAATGATGTAAGTAGAAGTGGTGTTAGATTTGCTTTTTATTTAGGTTAGCAGAAATAGCCAACCAAAACCCCCAAATCTTTTTGGCAATGTAAGTGAATGGAGGAATACTTCACTCATAGACAGAAAGTCCCAGTTCATGCTACTGGGTTGAAGATCAACCCAAGAGATCTTCCAGCAGGGAAACTCCCTCCTGCAAAAATTGCAATTATGTGGTGCTAGCATGTCAAAGGAAAAATGTCTAACTAGTGCTGTTCAATGACAGAAGATAATTCAGTTTAATCTTTCCTACGCTTTACAAAGATAGACCTGAACATGACCTACATGTATTGTATTATGTCTCCCTTTCTAACATGGGGACAAGAAAAACAGCGGAGAACTTCAGACCGGTAATTGAGGTGTGATATTTTTTTATTTTTTTTTGGCAATATTTTTTACTTGCTTTTTATCCTTATTAACACTAAGTGTAGTAAACAAGGTCAGATGCTTGGTAAATGGGAGACAAATATTACCCCTACTGTGATCCACCCATATGGGAAAATTGAAAGTTAGGAAGAGGAGGAAGAGCTTCCTCTTCAACCTGAAGATTGTCAAGTGATTGTGGGATACTGCTCGGGCAGAGCAACATATCCACTAAAGCTAACTGTATCCTGTTGGAGCAAGAACCGTAAGGATTACAGAATTTTCATGTGCTGAATCTATGAGTTCCCCATGCTCAGAGTGGAAACTTGATTCAATGCTTAAGAAAAGATCCATGTTTTAAGTAAAGGGAGGATTGGCTGATGATGAACAATTTTGTGCAGAAAATTATTTCAAAGCAGAATATCACCTTTTCCTCCAAATGAGTCCTATGGGAGATACTTTATGGATTCAATGGAAGGTTCAAGCAGTTAGGGAAATACTCATCAAATCAATACAAATGTTTATATGTAAGTCAACAAGAGATGGCAATTTACAAGTTGGACATAGCAGAAAGCATTAACGTAGTAGGAATCTGTCCATTAATGCTGTCTGTATGAGCTTTTCAGTAATATAAGTAGTAACTGCATCCTAAACCTTTGTCTACAGGAACAAGAAAGCTGGTGTTCTTTCTCTCACTATTCCAGCTTCTCAGATTTAGCAGCTCCCTTGTTACAGAGTGTACACTGGCTAGGGATGTGTCTGTTAAAAAAAAAAAAAAAAAAAAAAGTGTGTAAATTCCTTTATTCATCTTTGGGGTGGATTAGAACTGTTAACACATGAGAATAAATAATTATACACATACATGGGTGCATATTATCAGGTACATAGGTGCTATATACCACACACAACGATGTTAGGGAGACTGAGAGTGGACAGAACAACTGCCTGTACTGAGTTTATAATATGTTCCTTCCTTGGTAAAGTAGTGAGAAAGGTTTATACTCGGAATATACTGTCAAAGCTCTGTAACTCTCTCCTGAACCATGGCAGTTGCATGGTGTCTTGAAGAACTTTATACAATGCTACTCAAAGAATTGCTACCCTAAAAATCCACAGAAGGCAAGATATTTAGGCTATAATGTTTCTTTTAAAGGAATGTCAAGTAAAGAAATAGTTGCTTCAGGCTGGATAGGCTAAAGAAGAGATCGCTGCTCTTTGCGTCTCTGTGTCCCTATCGGGCTTCTTTATATAATGTAAAACCTCTTTGAAAGTCAGGCTGGCAAACACAGTGTACAAATACACAGGACAGCTGGCTGGAGCATGAATAAAACCAGACATAACTGCTAGCTTTGTGCTTAGCTGGATCTATTTCTACAAGAAAGTCTTAAAAAAGGAAAGAAAGTCTTGCATTACTGTGCACATCAGTTCTGTCCTTTTGTGTAGCTTTTGATGGGCTGTAATTGTGTTCCTGGCATTCACGGTGAAGCACATTAATTTTGCTTTTAAGTCTTTTGAAATTCAATAGAAAAATATGCAAATGGTTCAGGGGGGATGTATGTAATTCAAAAGAGGTGTTATATGCAATTTTTTTAATCTTCTCCCCCCCAACTGAAATAATAGAAGCTTCATTGTCTTTTCAGGACTTCTTTATTCATCAAGGCAAATCAGGAGTCTATTTCCTCCCCAGACTTTGAAATGTAATTTTTCCAGATCCTGATGACATTCTAGGGTTTTCTGGCACGTGTGGAAGGGAGAAGGGGGTTCCTTTTGCTGTTTTTATTATTTATTTGTATACTTTCCACCATGATAGAATGGGTTGTTCCCTTATGAATTTTCTTAAAAATTAAACCATCACAGTGACATTAACTGATTTAGTCAGCAATGTAAGGAGGCGATTAACTACTCTTACAATCTCTTTGTAAATAAATTTGCTGCTATACCTTTGGGATGTGAAGGGTCCACTGTATGATCAAATGTGTCCTACAGAAATCAGGTTTGTTACATGACACTGCCTTCATTATGGTCTGGAAAGTCATATTTGCTTGTCAAGACTTATGGCCCAAGCTGTTATCAGGCTGAGGAAATCCCCTTTCCCAAAGCATAATATATATTGGTCTTCAATTTACATGTCAACAGAACATGCTGTGGATGACCATGCAAAAATACTAAGGGCACTATATGTGGGCTGTCCTTCTGGGTGCCATCCACCTGAGTTTGCAGAAGTACCCTTTCATTCCCTCACATCGTATGCATGAATAAGTCAAACCCATGTAGAATGCCCCATAGATGATATGATATAGGCAAGATCCATATGCACAGTACTTTAAATACCTATTATGCCTTGGTTTGGATCATTGACTGAGAAATAATTACAAATTCTGGTAGCTGCCCTGCTTCCTGTTGTCTGGCATTGAGGTATTCTGCATAAACTTTAGGTAGGTTAGGGGATGGGGCTAAGAAGATTTTATTCACTGGAGCTCGTGGCTATTAAATGGAAATTGCTTTGTATTTTAAAGGGAGTTTCTAGCCATTGTTTGAGATGCTGCCAATAAGCTGGAGACAACTTCTGTTGAGGGAATGGCACAATCCGACACAGGGAGCTTTGCTGTAGAGAGTCCTGTGAGATGCAGAGAAAGAACTTGCAGAAGTGGGAGGTGAATGGCTTGGTTTGACACTTGTTGCTTTCTGGAATTCCCAGAAGTTACATCCCAGAAGTGTCATTCCTCTGAGGCATAATGAAAAGAGTGTACCAACTGAGCAGTGGGACAGCTTAAATAATACTCCCATAATTAATGCCTGGTTTTAGATTTCTGACAAGTTCTCTCAGATTTTGTCCCACTGCACTCCAGTCTCACTAGTTCAAATTCTGATCCCAACCTGAACAATGACTTTTTTTTCTTTTTTCTCTCCCTTTTGAGTGGGATGGCATATGGATGAGATGCGGAATGGAAAAAAACACCCTACCAAACCTACCAACCCACAAAACCTTGTCTTGTGTGTGAGCGTCACCTCTGGAGGGGGGATATGCATATATTCTAACTGCCTTCATCTTATGTTTAACTCCATGACAATGCAAATGTATATTGAAATTTATTGCTCGCTGTTGACCTGCTGTGAACAGAAGATCAGACTGTGTGTAAAG
>JAVJGJ010000047.1:105592370-105614506 GCA_035590215.1 Microhierax caerulescens
GGACGCGATGCTGTGCAGCCTCTGGGTGAACCTGCTTCAGCGGGGGCTTGGGCTACATGATCTCCAGAGGTGCCTTCGACCCTGACCTACCTGTGACTCTGTGAATCTGTGAAAACAGTATTTTTAGAAAGGAAAGTAATTATCAGAGAAATATCTAATTTTCACTCTACGAAGCCAGAAAGCAAACTCCTTCAGAGTAGTTTTATTTTTTAAAATGTTTGTGCTTATTGTAACAGCATTTTTTTTTTTCCTTCAGGATGCTTTTCAATCCAGATTCTGGCAAAGTAATATCAGACAATCTGTTCCTATTTATTGGAAAAGTAATCTTGACATTTATGTATTTATGATGTATAGGTAGACAGGTTGCCTTGTGTTTCAGAGAAAAAACATGGTAGAACAAACTTACAGAGGGAGACAAAGAAAAATACACTGGCAAAATTGATTTATCAGCTGAAAGAATAGAAGGTGGGACACCAGATAAGAGGCAGGTGGAAAATGAAAGAAGACAAAGGAATGTGGCATCAGTTATTGTAAAAATAGTTGAGCCTGGAAATCCTAATACCCAGAGTATGTATGCTTCTGATAAAACAAGTGAGGCTCGAGAAGAGAAGAAAAAAATAATGTGTGAGTGGGTTAATGAGAGAACAGGAATATGCAGGGTGAGAGGCCCACCAAAAATCAAATTCAACTTGAAAAAATGCAAGCCAGAACATCTCAGGGAAATGAATACAAAACACAGGCATCCAATGATCAGATTAAAACCAGGGAAGCTGTAACAGCAGTATGTCCTTTGGAGACATCGTGAGCAACTCACTAGCCATGAATTTGCAATTTAATATGACAGAAGGAGGACATAAAATCCAAGTAACAAACACAGGCAGCTAATCACAAAATACAGAGAAAACAGTTCTTTTTCTAGATGGCCTTGCTACAAATTTATCTGGAGGATTTCATCAATTAAGGGTACCTTTTGGCCAAAAATATATACATGCTGTGAAAAGAGAAATGGGGAAAAGAAAAAAAAATTACTAGGTTGATTTGGGCTAATTTATGAGAATGAGAGGGACAGACTTATGAGGAAAGATTAAATAAATAGCAATATGGCTTAGATGCTTAAACATGGCTGGAGGAACTAAAGTAACCAGGTATAAACTGGCATAAACACTAGAAGAAAGTGTAGTCCTTACAAGACAACAGGAGCAGATTCCAGATATCTAAACATCCCTTTAAAAATATTATCTGAATGATATGGTATTGTACAGACAGCAGCACAAATTTTCGGCTCATAGCCCTCAATCTGGTTCTTATTTCAGCTCCATTAAAAACACTAAACTCTCCCTGATCACCCTTTTCAGGCAGTTCTTCCCCACTGTCAGTAATCTGGAGATATTAAAAAATCCTCAATACTTTCCCAAGGAAATGGGGATGTCTAGGGTGGAGAAAGGTCACAGACACAAATAGGTACGGATGGTTCAGTATTTATACTCGTGAATGGCGAAGAAGGAAGGTATTTTCTCGGCCCCTTCAAGCAGTGTCCCACAGGAGGTGCTCCCACCCGCTCCTGCAAGAACCTCTCAGCTTTATGCTGACGTGTCTCTGAGTGTGAATGAAGTTACACAGAATCAACCAGGCTCAGCTCACCGCCAGCATCGGTCCTGTGCCGGCTGCATGCCACAGCCTCTAGCCCAAAGCCTGCAGGTTCCTCCTTGGGGTGAAGCGTAGCCTTGCAAAGCAGCAAGATCACACTAGATCGTGACTAACTGCAGGCATTTCAGTTCAGTTTTATTTTCCTGGGATTCACCTTTGCATAAGGAGCTGCTGCAGCTTGTTTTCTTCTGGCTGCCTGGGGCTGAACATGCCTCCACTGTAGCTTGCAGCACAACGTGGTGAAGATACGCTGAGGCAGCTTGGGCACACTGCCGGCTGCTGCCATGGCGGTGTGGACATCACCCGCTTAGCACACATTTGTCCACTGAACCACTTTTCTGCAGACTGTACAGGAAGCAATCACTCAGGGGAAGGTAACCAGAAAGCAAGGCTGTGATTAGCTGCATTGTCTAATGAACACAGCGGAAGAGACAGCTTCAGGAAAAACAAAACAAAACAAAACAAAAAAGCCTCAACACCCACCAAAAAACCCCACAACAACAGAAAATCCCAAACCAAAACAAAAAACACCACCACTTTTCCAATGTACGCCATAATCTTCTGAAGTTCACTTGCCATACAGGCTTTGCTTACCTCCAGTCTCAGACAAATGGTTTGTATTTAGCTTTGCAAGTTACATTGTCTTTACGTTCCCCTAAAAATGTTTGACATGGAGGGTCAGAACTGCTAAATTCCCTCAGCAGATCTGCTGTTGGGGATTGCAAACAATGCTTCTCCATTAAAAAAAAAAAAAAAAAAAAAAAAAGGAAAATTGCTCTCTATCCATGGCTGAACAACCACACAACACATCATCAATACCATGTCCCTGAGCAGCTGAGAGTGACTGACATATTTTGGAATTTTCATAAAATCCATCAGGGAATATCTGATAGGTAAAACATCTGGAAATCAAAAATCCATGGAGTTGTGCAATACTCAAGTGAGGAATGCTATGCTTTATTTCTTCTTTTTGTCACACCTTTATGTATTTTTAAGTGCATTTCTACCTTTAAAGCTAGCCCTGCCAAGCCTGCTGTCAGTACACTTTGGTTATTCCCCATTCCCAGCTGATGCTATCAAGCTGACCCACGGTAAGGCAGGGCTGTCAGAGTAAGCGGATTCCAATGTACAGTAGTTGAAATAATAAATGATAGGGGGCTGTGCACCAGAGAAAACTGTGATTATATCATCACTCCAGCGCCCATTAAGCTCAGCAATTTCTAGCTATTTGAAAAACTGAGATGTCATTTCTGCAGCATGTAGGTGTTTTATTGAATGTAATAAAATCCACCATTTTAACAGTGATTGCTTCTCAGGACCTGCTCACAAGGTTGTTATCTAAATAAACATCTCAGGACGTTACTTACCTCTATCAGACTTTTAATTCATAATGTGAAGCTATATTGTTTTGGAAATGACAAACACTCAGTGACTCATTTCTTTCTGTGTCTACCAACGATCATGGTGTCAGGATTTGTACCAGGACAGTGTCCAAAGCCCAGGAAGTGCCCAGGCTCCTGAAACTCTCACTTCTGGAAATCTTGCCAGGACTGGCTCTGAGAAGTTTGCACACTCTCCTCCCACTCTTCGGACTAGCACAGAAGTACAGCAAAACTGTACTTTTAGCTCTTCTACTCTTCTTCTGCAATTGGACAGTATAGTTAACTGAATTGTCTGAACCTTAGATAGGTTTGCATTTCATTTGAAGGTATTTTTTGAAAGCTTTTTATATTTTCTGGACTAGTCCCTCTTCCATGAAGTCGTAAAACATATGATTAAATGCAAAAGTGAATTTCATCATCTATTTGTACCAGAATATGCCACACAGTCCTGGTAGAACTTGATAGGGAACAGATGGGAGGCTCCCCATGATCAGATGGAGACTGCACCAGATCCTGAGAAAGTCCAAACCCCTCTTGTTAGCCAACATCCACTTCTAGTTTTGTTGGCTGAGTCACAAAAAAAGAACTGAGCCCTCCTGAAGTAAAAGAACCCAGAATCAGCAGCCAGGGAAGAGATCTTAATACATAAACGCCCTTAGGAAGAAAATATAAAGCAACTCTTTCATCTTTGACCCAAAGGCACTTAATGACCCTGGATGGAAAGTACGGTTTCTAATTGGTGAAATGTGTGCTTAAGAACCATCTAAGTGCTCATGTACGAGCTATGACTGCAAATTAACTGGAAATCTGGCTTAACGAAATGAAAAGAAAAAGCCAAAAATGCAGAGCAGAAAACAAATGTAAACCAGTCCTACTAAGAAACCGCTGATACAACCAGTATACAACAGAATGGAATGAAAGGACATATGTAGACAGATTGCACATGCAAAATAACCTTACTGCTTTTAAAGCCAATTAAAAAGATGAGAGAAATGATTTAATCAATGCTTGTATTTTACAAGAAAAGGATGCATATAAAAATATTTGTGAGTGTTTGTGGGAGGGCACATTTACAAGCTGTGTCTCTGTGGCAGCATTTGTTTGTTTGAAGATCAGGCATAGTAAACTAGGCTTGAGCAGTTTTAGATTTGAATCAAGATTTAGGGCTAAGACACTGACTATTTGCTATCTGAGACTTCACTGTTCTAAATAGATTCACAAGGGAAGATGGTAGATTTCAGATGGAGAATAAAAAATAGTTAATCTCCTTCTTGCAAATGTTATTGACTTCAGCAGGGTTTCTCCTAATTTATTCACTGTCAGTGAGAAAGCAAAAACAAGTATCTTCTAGTTGCTGGGGACTCACGTTTTTCACTTAAGAAAGCTGAAATATGTATATTACTCAAGATTAATTTTACTTTGACCTATTAAACCTGATGGGTTATGGGATTCTTTGTGTTCTTCTGTATTTACCTGTAGCTGTCATGGACTAAGCACCAAAGTGCCACTGGTTCTAAAAAAATTATATTAAAAGGGAATATTTTTGCATCTCGCTAAGGCTCTGCTTTCCATGAGTTGCTGAACACTGTAATATGGCACTCGTTCTAGGCTTCATGGAAGGAAGCAGCTCCAAACTTTCCTCCTTCTCTACTTTCTTGAGCTAATCTGGTAGCCCAGAAAAAGACAGAAAGGTAACATCAGCAACCAGAAGATTCCCTCTTGTCTGTGTCATTTCCTACTGATTTTCCAGCTAAGTCCACAAACATGGCCAAAATGTTTCACACTGCTCTTCGTTGCCAAGATCTCCAGGTTATGAATATTCTTCAGGTTATCTTCAGGATATGAAGCAACTTACATGTTCATTGTGGCACATAAGAAGCCTTCCACTTCCTTTATGTTATTTTTGTGTCAGGATCTGGTCCAGATTTTTAATCTGCTGAAATGTTAGTACAAAGATTTCAGTGTAAATCTCCCCCCTGTCATTACCCAGGAGATTCTGGTGCCCTAGAAGCTCTGAGCAAATGATGGTATACAAAGCATCCTAAAATACCCTGTGCCACTCTTGAGATGGAGCTAGATCCATACTTCTTTGCTCCCATTTTAGACTCATTTTCCATTTTATCATCTTGCTTTTCTCCAGTAAAAGTATCGGTCTCCCTGCTTACATTCCCCCAAATAGCTGCATATATTTTGAACGCTGAAATACCTTAGGTTTGAATTTTACTGCAAGTGATAAAAATCCTGAAGACCACATTTTATAAAAACCGAATATAAACATTTTCAAGATATAGCAGATGTAATCCTTCTTAAGGCCTGATTTAGGACAAAACTTGCACTGAGACATAAGGGCAAGTAATAGGGAAGTCTGGATAATGAAATTTGCAATTACTCATTCCTTTAGTAAAGTACTCTCCTTCAAGCCCTAGCGTGCATTCTTCAAGTCAATAATTTGTTGCAATAGAAAGTTAAGGAATGCCACATTTATGTGGGATGGAGATAATCTGGATCTAAAAAGAAAGATGTGACTCACAGCAAGTGACAGTTATGTATTAGATCGCATTTATTTTTTTTCTTCCCTCTTCAGCTACCCAAAAATGATTACCACGCTATTACTGTCTTTTTCTGAAGAGAAAACCTGCTTCCTCTTCCTCTCCTGCCTTCTCCTTTTCCTCCAGCTTTCAACTTAGAATATTGAGAAATGTTTAGGATGTATCTTACCATTTATGAACACATTTGATAACGAAGAGCACTGGAAGCAACAGTGCCAAACAGTCTATCACTAATGCCTCACACACGCACACACAGACCACAACAAATGTTCCTGTTCATGTTTCCTTCCTGGACAATCTGTTTGGCCCCGTCACAATGATTCTGTAAGCTCTAAAATTCCAGGGACAACCACTATATCACACCTTTCTGTCCATGGCATATGCTTTGGCAGAGGAATCCTGCCAGAGGAAAAGGGAACACCTCAGCTCACGTCCTGCAAGCTCTTAGCACCACTGTGGACATTACTTTCAGAAACCCCAGTACCTTAATGATTTAAACATTGCACCTTCCAGATCATTAGCCACACAAGCACATCAGAGTTATTGATAAATTCAGTAGGATGTATGACAATAAGGAAAATGGATCCCCAGACTTTGAAAAGGAAAATCAGTCAAATTCAGTTATGCTTTGCAGAAGAAATACCAGACTTAGACATAATCCTAAAGAGAAGTGGACCTCTTTCTTCACCACGTGAAAAACCTGTTTGGGCCTAGGGCAGTGCTCTGTAGAAACTCACAAAGCCATGCTTCTGCATGGAGACTCTTTCTCCATGATCTAAACTGCCTTTCTCTGTCCCCACTGTTAAGTAGGACCCTCGGACTATGACCTTGCTCATCTTTAAGCAGTTCTTCGCCTTGTCCTCCCAGGTTTGTAGCTGGCATTAACACCTCTTTCCGTGCTCTGGCTTTTCCCTTGTCCTTGCCTTTCCCTTTCCCTTTCCCTTGCCCTGCTGGCTGCCTCACAGCATTCTGTATCATTTGGAAGAGGCTGATCCCTCCTGTGATATTGTCAGGCTTTCACCCTCCCAAGGCAAAGGTCCAGCCACACTGTTACTGTTCCTCGCTATTCACAGAGAGACACAGCAATGACGTCCCCGTGTCCTTCACACCAGGGACACGGAGCGAGCCCCTGCGTAAGAAGATAAATGCTTTGTGAAATCAAACCAGAGTCTTTGAATTTTGGAGACCAGTGACCAAAGCTATCACTCCAGAGCGTCTCATTGTATTTTCTACCCTTAACATTCATGTGACTTTGAATTTGAGAATATCTGCGCTTCAAACACAGTATATGTGTTCAGACACCAGCAACCTTTACCTGCACTGACAGAGAAGGAGCGAAGACCAGAGAGACCAATCGTCAGCTAATGGAAGATGTCGGTTCTCCACAAAATCAGTTTGCTGAGGTTGCTTTTGGTGAAAGCCACCATACCATGGGTAGTAGTTATCAGAGCTGAAGTACTGGATGTTACAGAAATGAATCACACTATAACTGAAGGCTTTATAAAGTTAGTATTTGAGGCTTCAGTCCTTGGCCATGTGAAATAGTTTGTCCTTGTGAGTTCTGGGACAAAAGCTGCAAGAAGCAAATGCACAGACCGTGTATGTCAATGATCTTTCCTTTGTAGGACCTTTCCAGGACTGATTCTGTTTTCTGAAATAAATCTAGAGTGACATCTTCTGTCAAGTAAATTGCAGCCTCGTAAAACAAATGAGCATAACAAAACCCTTTTTTTCTTTCTTTTAACCTAATTTAAATGCTATTGAAGTATTCACAGAGATTCCTACCTTCTAGTGGCAGAGATCCTGAAATGCAGCATGCAAAGGGCTAGTTAAGAACCACGTAAACCTTGCAGTAAAAAAGAAAAATGATAGGACACACTTAAAAAGGTTCTAAGTTCTTGCCAAGACACCGTCTTACTGCTCCTCACAGACTTCTGTCTTATCAACTGAGATTTTTTTCTAAACCCTGTAAACTTGCAGCATGCATAAACTTCAATAAAGGGATATTATTCTTATACTAAATTCAAAACACAGAATCGTACCAGCTACAGAGAAAAAAATTACCTCTATCCCAGCCAAAACCAGGACACTTATGTACATTAAAATTTGCTTCATGCATATGTCAAAGCTTTAGAAGAGTATGGCAAGAGAATCAATTCAAGGGGATCTATTCAATGGTGTAAATTAAGACGCTTAACCTCACTTTATTTAGCTTCTTGACAGGTAAGTTACTATGCAGATGCGATTTCACACAAATATGGATACACAGATGTCAGCAGACCCAAGTGAACCAAACTCTTTAAGAATTTCATGTTTATAAAAAGGCCAAAGTATAACTTAGATGTAACTTCTGCTTTGTCCAAATTTAATGGGTTTATTCATAAAAGTCATTTGGAAATTAATAATTATTTTTTGTTGCTTCTTTACTTGTTCTTGTATATTTTTGTGAGAGTTTATAAGATATTTCCAGTTCTTGATTCCTCTACACAGAAGTGGGGAGAGTGGTTATTTGGGCAGGCGGGACACTCAGCCACATGGCCACTCTCCCATGGCCATGCGCAGCAGGAAAGCTGTAGGAGGGTAGAGTCTCCTGAGACATCTAATGTAGCTGCCTCCCAAAAACTTCTTTGAAATAAACACAGCAGATGCAGAAGCTAGACACTGCACTATTGATGCACATCAGTGTGAGAAAAAAAACCATCTACTGTACATCAGACACAACACGCTATAAAGAATTAAGATCATCTGTGTCTATCATGTCAAAAGAAGGAATTTGGGTTGATATGAGTTAATTCTGCCTATGATATCTGTATGTTCTGGCTTCCCCATCTATCAAATTCATGACTCAGACTGCCCACAGCCTCTGACTTCTTAATTTGGAGCTGTATTAGTTGCTGTGTTCACCTTTCCCTCTAAGACAATTCCTGATGGCAGGAATGTGATGCTATTTCTTTATTTTACATAA
Source organism: Microhierax caerulescens (assembly GCA_035590215.1). Taxonomy (NCBI): domain Eukaryota; kingdom Metazoa; phylum Chordata; class Aves; order Falconiformes; family Falconidae; genus Microhierax; species Microhierax caerulescens. Next base: position 105,600,914 of record JAVJGJ010000047.1, read on the forward strand.
GGGATGACTGCCCTCATCTGTGGTTTGGAAAGACAATACCAATTAGTAAATCAACTGTCTTGAATGAAGACATCCTGGGACAAATTCTGGAAAGGGCTAGGGGCTGAGGAATCCTTGGCCTTTCCAGAGGCTCCTCAGGAGATGGGGAGAAGTCAAAGGATTCTTCTTTTTCGCTGCCCAGAACAGCACACAGTACTCCCATGCTGGGGCAAAAGAGAGTTGGTGCCTGGGAACAGCCAGCAGCACATCCTTGGAGAAGAGGTTAGGAACCTTCAGGCAGGTTATCAGCTTTTTTTTTCAGTGTATTCCCACTGGGGGCAAAATTACTCCAATCAAAATAACACCTAAATGCTCATGCAACACCTAGACTTCTCAAGTATGCCTGGGAAGGAGACAGTTGTAACATTTTTAGTCAGGAAATTTCTTCTCCCTGCCCCTCCGAGATGCTGATTCATCAAAACCAACACTTCCAATGGAAGGGCTTAAGACTTTTTAAATTGCTTTTCTTCAGTCTCTAGAAATATATTTCAGAAATCATAAGGATATTTCCCAGGGGCAGGGTGGGAGGAGATTGTTATCTGCTTCAAAGCAAAGCTTGGGGGTTATTTTGGTATTATTCTTACTGTTTTATTAAGCTGCCTACCACTGCAACTTTAATGTTAAAAAGCTAAATGAAGTATTTTGATGGATAAACACATTTCTTTTGAAATTTTATTTGATGAATGTTTTTTGAAAATTAACTCTTTGTCTTAATATAAAACAACATGATTTATTTCATCTGTGAAAAATTTTAATAAGATAGAAAAATTATTTTTTCTGCAGCTATAATTAAGCAGCAGCTTATATGCATCTTTGCCTAATAGGCCCATCCATATAGTATGGTTAAGTCCTAAAAAAAATTGTTTCAAATTTTCAAAGCTAAAAGTGGGTGATTTGGTCATGAAGGGAGTTCTGTTTGCTTAGGCTGTCTAAAAATAAGACTGGTCTAAGCAATTTTTTTAAGCTGTTTCTTTAGTTAATGTAAAATTAATATCAGCTGTACAGAGTGTTTGTTCAAGAACAGCATCTAAGATAGATGGAATTAATTATCTTGAAGACTTGCCTACAGGCTGACTATAGAGCAAGCCAGGTAACTAGCTCAGACGAGATAAAAATCTTTTAGTTATCTAAAGTTAGATGAGATTAATGCCTCCTCTCCTTCCCAGAGAAATTAATGAAAACATCGAGGAATTATTAGCAGTGTTTGTTAGTCTTTTTAAACTCCTATACAATTTTAGTTTTTCTGCCTTATATTTTTAATGATATTTCTTTCTCACTAACAAAAACCCCTTTTGTTTTCCTAAATAATTTGATGTTATTGTTTGAACTCAACATCACCAAACTTGTTTAAGCTGTCACACTGTGGTCACAGGACCGTATGGGGAAAAAAAAAAAAGAAAAAAAAAAAAAGAGAATATTTTTGTCCCTATTTTATGAAAGAAGACACAAGGGTATACAGAGATGAAATGAAGCTCCATGTCTTCCAAACTTTTCAACAATTCTCAATAGAAATACCAGATTGATGGTAAGCTGTTATTACAAAGAGAAACAAAATCTAAATAGTAGCAGAGAAGATATCACCCCGCACATCTATAGAAAGGTCCATAACTGAAGAGCTCATGGACTCTTTTTTTCAGTACTGCTGCTTTACTGATTGTGAGTGATCACTTATGTACACTCGTTAAACATACTTATGTAGCAGATTATGTCAAAACAACAAGTAACATAATTCTTAGTAAATGCAAACCTGGTTTTCTCCTTTTTTCTGAGCTCACCAACATAATGGGAAAACCCAACAACCTCTATTAGAGAAATCAAGCATCTGTAATGTAGAGCCAAGTCAAAAGTAGCAGAAGTAGTGTATTACATGCTACTTTATGTTCATCTTCCATGTCTAAGCTGTCAACCTTTCAGTCTCTGTTCTTAGAAAGTGAGCACAAGAACTGTCATTTAATAGTCAAGGGATATTAACGGTGAAAGAGCTATCATTTAAATAAAAATAAGAGTTGGGAAACTGATGTTGCAGCTGTCTGATCTGCGGTTAAGTTTTGTTTTGTATGTCAGGCTGTAACATTTCATTCAGCAACTCCAAAACAGATACAAATGATAAAATTCAACACGCCTTGAGCTTAGACCTCTGGCAAGAAACCTGGACCGAGCAGGTGCGTGGCAGGCTGCCCCAAGTGACTGGCACAAGGCAAGTGCTAGATTTAGCATGTCTTCATTCGGCAGCTGACCCAGCAGAGCAGCACATCAGTGGGCTGCCAGTCTTTTTTAATCCCTCTGCTCTCTCGATTAGAACTTCGCATCCCATTTAGCACTCCGGATTCAGTCATTCGCCGACCCTGCCCAAGCCTAGGCAGCCCACTGCAAGGACCTACCGCTGGCGCCGTTCTCCTGAGCCGTCAAAGTTCAGAGACATTGTCATCTTGTGGCAAGCTGAGGACATAACGAGGGAAAGAGCTGCTCCTCCAGGCTGGTTCCCCGGCCCTGAAGCCGGCCGGCACCCTGGGGAGGTTTCCCCTGAAAGGCACGAGCGGTGATGGCTGCAGAGGAGGCGCCTCGGTGCCATAGAGCGAGCGGAGCGGGATGAACCGCCGCGGACATCCATGGCAGGATCACGGCTTTACCTTGCGGCGCCGTGCTTTGGATTCCCAGTGCAACAATACTCATTACATACAACGCGACTTAACCATTAGACCCACTGACTATTTCACCAACCTGAGAAGTACCAGCAGTCTGCATATTTATACCTGCTGCCTGGCTATGGAACATAACCAACTGATAAAAATGAGACCCGACACAGGTTAAAAAGTGAGCTATAGCAACCTAATGCTCGTAATTGCTGTACCACCCAAATATTTTTTCGCTTGTTTCAGAAAAGGTCCTACAGGAAGAGCTTTGTCGGTTTTGTTTTGTACTGTCACATGCATTCTTTCAGAGCATCTGAAGGACATGCTAAACTCAGCACAGTTCTTCCCAGAGACTACGCTGTGTGCACTCATTATCCGAGAGAACAGTGTGTCACCTTACCTTGAGTCATCACTGAGTCAGAGTTTTAGCTCTTCAAGACTCAGTGCCACAACTGTCTGCCCAAAGCTCCTGAATCACACAGAGGAAAAAGAAAGGAGAGCTACAAAACCCCTTCACTTTACATCAACACCTATGGACATGCCCAAGCCAAGGGCATATCTGTCAGGGTGGATGCAGACACATCTGAGAAGGAAACATTCAGACAGACTCAGCAACATACCAATGTAGTTGTACGGATCCTAGAGTGAAGATCTGTATTCAGCAAGTTTGAAGACCCATGTAGACCCATGGATGTCTTCACTGCCTAAGAGAACCCAGGCTCCAGCAGCATGCACACCTACCTTCTCCCATCCCCAGGTCTTTGCTAACATGCTTGTGCTAGAAAACAGGGCTCATACAAATCCCCAAGCTCTTTCATATGAAATCAAGCGAGCGAGTTACACTAAAAATGATCTGACAGCATCACATCTGGCTTAAAGAAAGTACTGGAAGGTTTACTGTTTGCTGAAGAATCAAGCCCAAGGCCATCTGGTTCACTCTGTAATGTAAAAGTAGAAAGGTGGACTGTGGATGGAAGCCTCATGAAAGCTAATGGTAGTCTCATGAGATGTATAAAGTGATTAAGTTCCTTATTCTGACTGAAAGAAAAAAAAAACAAGAGCCACCACCACCGCAAATGCAAGTCAGATCAGGATCTGAGCAATGTCGGTAGGGAGAGGTTCAGTAGAGAATGAAAGCAAATAGATACAGCTGTGGAGATATGTGCAGGCATGTGTAAGCATGAACAGAGGCACACAGAAATGTCACAGACACACAGCACAACAGAAAGTCAAAGGCAGCTAGTTGTTGCTTGACCCTGACCTGAAAGCAAGCCAGAAGAGCTTTGTGAGGAGAATGCAGACTGGAAAACAAAAGCGGACAGGAATCATAAGAGGGAAAGCATTCTGCTCTTTTTTTTCTACTGATTCAGGGAGACAGCCTTTTATGCACATTTTTTATTAATAAACATTATCAAATCAAAGAAATATTGTCTCCCATTGAAATATTTCCTCCCAATAGAAACAATTTGCAGAAACCTAAGCATCTGCTGAAGACTAGGACTGCACAAGGGAGGGATGTACCACATTTAGGCTCACGTATGAAGGCTCCTAACTCGCCCGTGGGGAGCATGAGGCCACAGCTCTGCACTGAGCAGCCTCAGACCTGGCCTTCCCAGGATCGCTCAGAACACAACCCTGACCTGGATTAAGCAGGTAGGCGAAGCTCTTTTATACCACTCACAGGAGAGGAGAAAGTCGCTGACTGCAAGTACCGTCACAACCGAGCCGTCAGACAATATCTGAGCTGGCATAAAACCTAGCGTATAGTTGCCTGCCACAAAAATCCCTGGAGCAAACTGGAATAGTCAGGGTTACCTTGCACCAGTTCAGTGCTGCACCATATGGCTATGACATTTTAAATCCCGTGTTGCTTTTTCTAAAACCATATTTTCCATTCCTTGCAGCCACAACCTAAGGAATAAAAGAGCAGGGAAAACACTGCAAAGATAGCAGCCAGCTGAGAGGCAACATTAAAGCAGAAGTATGCCTCAAATTCCATCCCTGCATGGGATTTATTGAATATAAATAGAGTAGCAGGAACAGAACCGAGGTGCCCCAAGCACTCCTGTATCATGTTTATTATCTGGCATGATGCACATTTCTTTATTCCACATAAAACAGAAGCTTTAACAGAGGGAATGAGAACATCTTCAGCCTGCCCACAGTAGTTAATCCTAGGTTCAAATCACTTCAGAAAGATGAGGAAAGTTAAACCCTTCCCATCATCACCATGAAGTCTGAGCTATAATTAGTAGGTGAACGATTAAAAGAGGAATGAGATAGAGACAGGGAGAGACATGTCAGCACTTCCAAAGATGCTCTATGTGAAGCCCAGTACAATAAGCAGCACCGGAGCATGCTTACAAATCAGTCACAGAGGGAAGCTAAACAATTTGCGAACCTAGCTCAGACCTTCAGGCATTTAGGGAGCTTCACTGTGACTGTGTTCAGCACTTGTGCCCTTTGGGTATCACCAGTGCGAGGCAGCAGAAAAGCAATCCAGACTTGGGACCTAACTACTAAAAGCACTAGTGAGGTGGGTCATCAGCTCCAGCTGCTTTGGGATGATAAGAACCCAGTGCCTGGACGAGAGTGCATGGCATACAGCCCCTGCCCGCTGCAGCCTTGGAGAGGGCCAGCATTTCCCCTCTAAAAATATAAAATTGCACCGTGGATTCTTTGCTATCATGGCTACCTTTTAGCATTAGGTCGTGTGTTTTGGGTATGAGAAGGTGGATATTTAATACTGTGCCAGATAAATCTCTGGTGTAAAGTCTGTCAAGACCAATAAAGTTTCACCATGGAGGAATCTGACCTACTGTTATAATTCAAGGAGATTCAGGACTAAGGGAAAGTAAAGGAGAATGAGCTCACAGCTTTAAAGGATGGTTTAAGTACTATTTTTCCAAAGCCATTCATTAATACTTTTTTTTTTTTGCACCCATGAGAGTCACACTCCTATAAATGCTGGCTTATATATTTTGAAGCATAAAAGGTGACTAGCCCCTACTTAAATGAATGAAAACAATGTTCCTTTCTAATCAGATTTTAAAGGAGATCACTAATCAGCAACTTTTGAATGAGGAACAGTAGCCAGCTAATCCATATCTGTGATACCTTCACCTTCCCATTTACTTTCTCACTGCCATTGTTCATACAATTATATAGCCCATCAGATGTTGAAATGTTGGGTTGGCATTTATTCAAGCTACATAAGCATTTTTATGCAGACCAAGGGAAAACACCTAAACAGTACCCAAGCAAAGAGCAGATGTCTGCAGTTTATTTTCCTTGATTGAATTTCAATAGAATTTACATGAGGTCCTCTTCATACTCAAGTTATCACATTAGGGAGTTTGGGCTTGTGATGGAGAATGACAGACGTTTGAGAAATTTATCCAGCATTTGCAAAGGACATGCTTCCTGATCCAAGCAGAGAAAACAGTGGAGTGGAGCTCACTCTTCCAGGACTGGAAAGGACTTAGTGGATTGCTTTTGTGTTAGGTTCAGAACTGTCACTTTTCTCAAAGAGCTCATCTGATGCAGCACATTCAATTTCTGTATTAAGTTAGGGTTCTTTAAGGTATTTAGATTTTAAACTGTCTTAGCTAAGTACCTTTGAGGGTTAATATTTTGGCTTATCTTGGAGAGGAATTGTAATGTCATTTACTTTAAGCAATTTTGTTGAACAGCTGTCAGCCACTGCAGTCACACAGTCCTGAAGGAGTTCGGACACAAGCTCTGCTTCCCCTTCCTAACTCCTTTTGCATTACTTTCCCAAAGCATTAGAGCAGATAAAACCTTATCATCTTCACTGATCTCCAGTGCTGGAAGGAAGGCTGAGAGGTCAGCATTATATGAATGATCCTGTCATTCCTCTGGAGAATCATGCTACCAGTAGTAAAGGAAGTGTTCTTTCTTGGAGAACGAGCTGATATTACTGACTTGAAAGATGGCTGCTATCATGGCTGCTATCTTGACTTGCTGTCTGGACTCTTTCAAAGGCAGCATGTCAAACAATATTTTACTTTCCAGGTTAGAAGTTAAGCACATAAGTATAAACTGAGCAAAAGCCAAGAGATGTTACCTTAAAAGTGGGCAAAATGCCATCTGTCAGCAGTGCTCAGCCTCTCCAGGAGGCAGTGGTTTCTGGCTCACACTGAGCTCAGAGTCCTGTGCGACTCAGAAACCGAAAAGCGTCAATATCTCCTCCGTGAGCTGGCCCTGCTCTGTCCGATTCAGTCTGGCACCCTGCGGTACTGACCCACGATGGAGACAGCCTCCACAGTTGACAGATGTGTGCTTCTACAGCCTGATTGATCCTTCAGAGGTGGGTGTGCAGGACAGGGCAAATACCAGTGCAAATCCAGTATGAATCAAGGATGCTGAGCACACTGGCATACAAGCATTGTGCATTGCCGGTGTGTGCTGTCCTCCAAGACCGTAGAACACAGAAGGTGACCCTCCTTGGCAGCCATGTGTTAGGGACAATTTCTGAAGATCTGGTCTTTATTTTGTCTCTGGCCAGAACGCTTTGTGTGTGGTATATTAGAGTACCAACCCCAGAAGAATCGGTGCCTTTTGTATTACTGTGAAAGAAGATGCAGAGCAAGTGCATTTTCACAGTTTCTCTCACCCCATAAGCAACAGTGGCAACAGACCGCAGACCCTGTTGGAGCTCCTTCTTCAGCCTGGTGCCATCAGGAAGAGGAGAGGCTGCACTGCCACACTGCTGACTGTACCTGTAAGGCAACTCACACACCACACACGCACCCCCTGCTCCAAATCATCATATTCTGTTCATGATGAACTACTCTTTATATGGTGGGGGAAGGCCAGTATTCTGGAAACCTGTACGAACGACTCAGGACACAACTGCAAACGTGGCTGAGACAGTGTGGTTGAAGCCATTTTCTAGAGGAGTAGCCAAGGCTGCCCAAAGGCAAATGCAGCAATCACAGGTGACCTTTTAGCTCACCAGCCTCCACACTCTCTGCCTTTCTACCTATTTCAGTTGCCCTGATCTTTTGCAGGTACATCTATCATTTCCTATCATTAAATACAGGGAGAAATGGGTGCCTTTGAGGGCAAGGAAAAAAGGACAAGGAACAGGGTATTTTGTTTGTTCAGAGCCCAGAACAACTTTCATTTACTCTGGCACTCACAGACTCCTGAAAAACTCATTCAGGTTAAAGAAAAAGAGTAATTCATCAACTTTTCCATTAAATCTTACTTACCATCTGTCTAGGCCATTGTAATTCAAGTGTTTTCCTTCCCTATCTCAGACGGAGCTTTTAGTACCTGTTCAGGAAAGAGCTTTTACTTTTGTGAATATATATATTTATGTGCACATGAATATATGAATATGAAAATACAGAAGCATCATCCATACTTCATCACAGACTGTGCACATTAGTTATCATGATTCTTATCTTTAGTCATGGGTGGTCATTAAAAAAGCCTTTTAGCAGAATCTTTAATCTTATTAAAAATTCTGTTCTAATACATTTCCTACAGAGTAGTCTATAGTATCCTGGTACGGTGGTAATCAAGAAATTTACAGCCGAAGCTAAACTATATGCCATTAAGAGAGGGTGTGTACATTTGAGACTCAACTCCCTAGACTGCCAATAAAAGACTGGTCCCATCCCCAAAAATTTCATTCTAGTCAAAAACAGTGACAAGGAAAAAACAGTGAAAGGAAGCACCATTAAGCGTAGCGCATACATGGGGAACAGCAATAAAAAGGACTTGCCCAAGATCACACAGGAAGACAGAAACAGAGCTGGTAATTGAACCCAAATGTCCTGAAACTCAGCTCAGTTGCCTGAATAGCAACTTTTTCCATTTTATGCTCTTTAATTCTTTTTACTTCACTTAGATATGGTGGCAGCTGCCTTACAGAAACCAAATGGATGGACAACAGGTGTCAAGAATTTCTTGGACACAAAAGTAAGCAAAACAGAAGAAATTTTCACTTTTTTCAAGGTGTATACTGACTCATCTGCTATCTTCATCATAAGAACACCACATTACATCGACAGCTTCCCTAGTCCTTTTATATAGATCATTTTGTAATTGATAGTGTTACTGTGAAAAACAATCCACTGCTGAATTAAAGATTAAACCAAAACTAAGCCCTTAGTCAGTATGTCTGTGTATATTATTCAAGGATCCTGTTTATTATAAAGGTAATTTTACTTTTTTAATGTCCACAATGATTAAAAATCTTCAAAGGCAAAGCAATGAGTTTACTGTAAATTATATTCCCAGAAGGAATGAGTCTGAGTTGTCATACCAGGATAGTCTGCCTCTATCATTTTGAAAAAGGTTGCGTTATAAAACAGGATGATCCATACACATTTTATACAGCTCAATTTCACCTAATATTTTTCTCTGTAAATTCAAGAGCTGGTTACACATACATGTTCCCACGCTCTCTTCATTAACAGGAGAGAGAGAGAGAGAGAGAGAGAGAGATCCTTTCTCAACACACAGTCCAACTGAAGCCAAGAACTTAAGTAGGACAACAGAGAGAAAGAAACAAGCAACCCCACAAACAGATTTCTGCCTGTTGTGTGCAAAGCACTAACCTTAAAGCACAGCTGGTTAAAGAAACAGCTTATTGTCCTGGCAGCAGGCAGGAAAATGTATCTGACTGCTATCCACTGGTGTTCCCAGCAAGTGCGGTATTAAAGTCTTCATTAACTTGGAAGACAAAACCCAGGCTCTGGCCACAGACCAGTGGGGCTCTGTGACCTTGTTCTGCACCTGGTTCCTCTAACTAAATGCTGACTACCTACATGTAAACTAGTCACTTAATTGAGAGCAAATGAGCTCATCTGAACGAGATGTCACAAATATGGCCACAAAAAGCCATCCTGAAATTGCTTCTCTCTCTCCATGAAGCTGAAGAGGACTTTTTGGCAGCATGCTTAGTTGAGAAGGTGTAAACCCAGTGAGACAAATCAGAGCCCAGCCTTGTCTTCAGGCTTTTACAGCAAGTGGTGTGTTTGTTACTTATGTGTCATTTCCACTCTACAAAGTATAAGAAAGGAAGACATGGACCTCTTTGAACAGGTCTGGGAGGGCCACAAAAATGATCAGAGGGCTGGAGCACTGCTTCTATGAAGACAGGATGAAAGAGTTGGAGTTGTTCATCCTGAAGAAGACAAGGCTCTGGGGAGACCTTATAGCAGCCTTTCAATATTTAAAGGAAGGTTATAAGAAAAATTGAGAGATATTTATTTTTTTTTATCAGGGCCTGTAGTGACAAAGCAAGGAGCAAAAGGTTTAAACTGGAAGAGGATAGATTTAGATTAGATATAAGGAAGAAATTCATTACAATGAGGGTGGCAAGACATCGGAACAGGTTGCCCAGAGAAGCTGTGGATGCCCCATCCCTGGAAGCGTTCAAGGTCTGGATGAATGGGGCTTTGAGCAGCCTGGTCTAGTGGAGATGTCCCTGCCTACAACAGGGTAGGTGGAAACAGGTGATCTGTAATGGTCCCTTTCGATCCAAACCATTCTATGAGTCTATGATTACTAAAAAAGAGTTATTGTCTTCAAAATGCTATAAATTCAATCCAAAGTCACGGATAAGATAACAGTCCCTTGGGGCATGGGTTTGTGATCTTTCATCCCAATGTGCCTGCCCTCATCAGCTCCTCTCTTTGCTATGTAAATAGGCAGCATTACTGCAGCAGGTAGGACAGCTATTCATGGCATGACTGGCTTGCATTATTTTGGCTGCTAAATATTTGTGTTTGATTGCCTTACAACCCTGGCTTTGTTTACATTTCTGTGGTATTGATTTTATCAGTTGTGCATATGTACTTAAAGGCTATTTTAGTGCAAGGCCATTTAAAGCCTTTCAAGCCAGTCAGTGCCATTGAAAACTCATGATTTACAGGCACACAGGAGACACAACAATTTTGTCATCTGGATCTGAAGCAAGAAATGGAAACAAGAACATTTTACCTTAATTTAAATAAGGACACACCAATAATTATTTAAAAATCTTGGTCATCTCTTATGAGTGCATTCTCTGTTTCAGGGTCCCAGAAATGTAGCTGTGGTAACTTCCCTCTGAGGAGGGAATCTGGTCCAGATCCATGCTCGGAGTTTGAACCCAGCTACCCTGCAAGCATTCCCCAGAGGTTACAAAGCAGAAAAATGTGGATGAAAAAAACTTGCAAACACACCACATACTACTTATGTGTGGAAAAGGCAGATGCAGCCCGAGCCTTGTCTTGTATTGAAAAAAAAGCTGTGAGGTCTTGTACAGCCTCAGAGTAACATTGAATAAACTGTTGTGGCCAACATATCTGTTTGCCAATAAAAGACAGTCAAAGCTATTTGAAATTTCCCTTGAACACATGGCATATTTTGGTAGGGAAAAACATTTGTCAAAGGTCAAAACATTTTGTCTGCCATTTTTAAAGCAAAATAATTTTTGGTTCAGACTGACAGTTGCCTTAGCATTTACCTTTAGGGGTTTTTGAAAATTATTTCTCAAATTAACTCCAATGAGATATTTTAAGACTTCAGGTTTTTGATAGGATGAGCGACCTCCCCCCTGAAGAAATCACTTTGGGTCAATGTGAATGAATTTTTTTTCAGCCAGTGAACTGAAAAATCAATTATTTCAACAGCAACTGCTGTGAGCAACTCAAGGACAATGTGAGACCAAGAGACAAATTGGGAAAGAAGAACTGACTGATCCTACCATAATACTTTTCAATATAGTGCTACCTGTTTTTTTCCAGCAGGTTCCCTTTTAAAGTTTCCAGCTGAAAATTTCACATCTCTTGCTCAAATCTTGCTTAGGTTGTTGGTGTTAAAAAAAAAAAAAAAAAGAAAGAAAAAAAAGAAAAACCAACAAACAAAACAACACAAGAATGAAAATGAAAGCAGCAGAGTTACGTTTCTGCAGCTGGATGCTGAGAAGCATATAAATACATTTTTATATTATTTAGTTAAATTGGAAGCCATTTTTAGAAACCATCCTGTTAATGTCCTCTCCAATGCCAGGCAGAGTGGGCTGTGGAGGAGGGACAGTAAAATACTCTTCATAGGATCATAACACAAATGCTCACACCAGTGCTCTCACGCTCATTTCCTGAGATTCTTAAAATGTCAATTCATTTCTCATTTCAGGAACTTTATTTCCATTCTGTGCTTACTCTGAAAAAAAAGTACTACATATTTATCTTTATTTAAATACTTCAGACATTTAACCTTCTCCTGCCTCTTCTTTTTTATCTCATTTACTATAACTGGCTTGGGAAGCATGTAGAGGATATAAAGCATAGCCTCAAGACATTTGGTATGTGATTGTATTTATCTGTATCACTGCAGAAAAAACGAAGCTTTGTTAACTTATGAGTTCTCCCAACAGCAACATAAACCACATCTAGTTCTTCTGGTAAAGATGTGTCAAAAATGTAGATGGGGATACCAATTCTGTAAATCCATGAGATCTGCAGTTTTCTCTCTTTCTGCCCATAAGGTCAAATGAAAGTAATAAAAAGTCCCACAAAACTCAAGATCTAATCTCTTACACAATGGGTCACTTAGTTCTATGTGCACCAATATATTCTGTTATCAAAAACATTTTTAAATTGGGGGATAGGTGGGTGGGAATTCTATTTCTAATTTCATTTTCTCCCTTCTCATTATTTCCTTGATTCTCTACAGCAAAAGTTAGATTGGTTTGAGTACAGGTGCAGCAGCCTGAGAAAAAGTAAAGATCTGTGTCTGGCAAGTGGAAGGATTACATGAAGTTTGCCATCTGGCCACGGGGCATAAATGTACGATTAGCATCATGTTTGACCACCTATGAATCCCTTGCTCGGATAATTTTAAAAATAGCTTAACATCCTGTGGCAAAATTTTTAAGTAGTCTTCTTCCACAATCCTGCTAAAGATGAAAATAATTTCATATTGAGGTGCCAACATTAAGTGACCCAGTTCTCACATGGGAACAGTATTTTCTTAGGGACAACAACACTTTCAGTTTCCAGGTCCAAAATAATTTTTGGATTGTGATTAAAAAAATCTAAGGCCATTGAACAACACTTACAGAAGAGTAAAAGGAAAAGGAGAGTAAATTAATTTTAATTTAATTGAGGATCAATGCCTTTTTCCCTTAAGCAACACTGCACTGCTTAAAAATCAACCTGTTGCCTAAAAGTGACGTGCTTTTTATTGTTTGGCATAACTCCAAGGTTTGCTATAACTTCAAATAACTGAAAAAATGAAAAACTATTTCTGGTTCTTTCTAGTTTGTTTACTTCTGCATTTGCATGCGCTCTGTGTATCTTCACTTTCATTATTTTCCATGTTTCTGTGACTCTTCAACACTGCAATAGCAGAATGAAAATCATTATTATAAAGCCCCAAGAATTTGCAGAGCAATCACAGAGTAGGAATTTTATCTGATACTATTTTTAATGCTTTTTTTTATAAATGAATATATTTCAAGTTGATAGGTCCCTTTAAATCCTTCTACTCCGATAATCTGTATTTCTGATTATCTTATGCATAAGTACCAGCTTGAATTTTTCAAAGCAAAACCTCATTTTCTTATTTTCTGCAAAGCTTTGCAAGATGCACTTTTTGGATTTTCCCACTGATGTGGAGGTGAGAATTTATATGACATTTCTAAGTTCTAAAAGTGACTTGATTTTCCTCTTCAAACACCCCAGGTGCCTTGTCTTCTTTTAAGCATTCTCTTTCATGGCCCAGTTCAGCAAAAGCATTTAAGCACAGTCTTAATCCTCCAGTCAAGTAAAGTACATAAACATGTTAAGTTAATACAGCTGCACACCCTAAAGCTAACACTAAAATGTGTGACCATTATATCTTCAAAAGACCAGTAGTCCAGGTATTTTCAGAAAGGCAACATATCTCATTTAAT
>JAVJGJ010000047.1:105614587-105636242 GCA_035590215.1 Microhierax caerulescens
CCTCATATCAGAATAAAATACAGCTTTTGTGGTTTTGACAACAAAATCTTCTTTCCATTCCATAAAGGGAGGTCCATACTCCCTCATACATATCTCAGAGGTACCACAGTTTAATGTGTTTGGATTCACCGTCCTTAGCAGTCGACTGGGCTGTGGATTTTTCAACACAGTACTTCTCTGCTGGAAAATGCTGCTTCATGGCTGAGATGTGCTGCTTTTGGAAGTCCCCTTCTCCCCTGCCTGCCCTAGCCAGACCCTACCCTTAGCCCTGCCTATGGGACCGTGATGAGAGGGAGTGCAAGAGGAGGAGTGGGAAGCACCTGCCAAGCCTGGGGATGGTGAGCAGGACTGAGATGAGAGTTACAGACATTTTGAGAACCAGCTATATTTCTAACAGCCAGCTGGACTGGACCACCTGCAGCACTGCTCTGGTTTCAGTGAAGCAGCAGTCTGTAGTGGTAATTCCGTCACTCTTTTTTCCTTACTTTGTCAGGATCACTGAAAAGATACTCCACACTTAATTTTCACCTGCAAGTTTGACCCTAGTGTTCTTCAATTTCTGTTATAATTGGTCCCTTTTAAAAGGGAAGCCATCAGCATTTGTTCACTGCAGATCCAATTTAACAAAGCTTCACTCTTAAAAGTAACACCTTATGCGTGAAGAATCTACATACAATGATAAAACGTGTACATTTGCGAGGCACATTTGTAAATTTATTAACTTTTTCAGGACCTAGCAATTTTCCCTTTGATTTAAATGAGAATCTCTGCTTGAGCTTTTTCTGACCTTTAGAAATGGGATATCACCACTGGTTACGGTGTCCAGAATTGCTGGGTGAGGATAGCATTCCCTTTTTCAATCTTTGTCTTTCAGGATCCTCGGGCAAGTCCCTGCTGTTGTGTACAGAACATTTTTGTAAAGTACATTTGTATGTGTCTTGCTGAATAGTAGCTGATAGAGTTAAAGTGGCATGGCATTTGGAAACATTGCAAGCTCAGAACGTTTCATGATTAATAATACAGGGGAAAAATTGAACAGAATGCTTTATGGCAGTGTGCAGTTACTGTACATCTATGTTTTGTGCTGACTGCATTTGTTACATTAGCATGAAAATCATGCCACTAATGAGATTCAGTGCATTTTAAGAAACACTAACAATGATCTTTGAGAAAACCCAGAATACAAATTCTACGATTCATTGTGAAAAATAACATTATACTGTTCACATTTTTAAATCTGGTATTGTAAAGGTATCGTGATTTCTTTTCAAGCCTGTAAGCATTGTATAAAACAGTCTGTGCTGGTGAAATTACCTGGCAATATGATGCTCCATGATCATTGTTCCTGCAGTACAGCTGGAAATCCAGAAATTCAGCAGTCAGCATCTGATTAGCCATGCTTAAATCATCATGAGCAGCAGCTCTAGGAATATATGCCTACTCCTGGTAACTCAGTCTTGTCTTCGTCTCCACAATAAAAAGGTTTCCCCATCTACAGTGTATTTGCTTGCTGTTAACTTGATGGTATGGTATCCATTGGGCTCTTGCATCACTTCTCCAGTGAGGGAGGATTATTTCTTGATCTGCCTTGAAGCAAAGCTATAACTTTTCCAGACTGGTCGGTGAGTCTCGCTGGTAATGAGATGACTACTCCTTTTCTAGATATGAATGATCGATTTTAGATCAGAAAAGTTCAGTTTACATTACATTACATTGTTCAGTTTACAATGCATTGCTTGCATTGCAAGTTGCCTTGGTATTTATTAAAAAAAAAAAAAAAAAAAAAAGAAGTTATTTGCTAGTTTACTTAAAGCTGCTGAGCATTAATATGAAAAAACTGATTAGCAGTAACATTAATTTTCTTTACAAATAAAGGTGATGGGAATCTTACAAAATCTACCTTTTGGTGAAACCAATTTTCAATAAAAATACTTTATATATTCTATAAATATAAAATTCTTGTTACAGCAGGTTAAGAAATTATTTCTGGATAGAAATACAAAGCAGGGACTATCAATTTAGCTTCTAGTTTAAAATACGACATCAAATATCAATGCATAAAACCAAAGAATTTGAACTAAAGTGCTTTGTTTTTCTTTAAAGTATTAATTTTAATGCAAAAATGAAAGTGGAGTCGTAAGCATTTTGAGCAGCTCTTTAAGATGTAATAAAGTGAAAACATACATTATCGAGTCACTGAGACTGGTCCAGGGTTATAATTAACCATTGCTGTGCTAGTTGAACCGGGTCCACATGCAGAGCAGAAGTGCTAACCACCTTCTCTAAAAACTTGCTTTCAGTCATAATAAGTTGAAAAACAATTAATTTCTTAGTACTTTTAGAAGCAGCAACATGTATATACCTACTCAGGCATGCAAATATTTACAGACTGCTTTAGCAGCCCGCCCTGAAAAACTGTGCCTGGACACCTTCAAATGGCTACACGGAAACTGCCACATCTACAGGGATCTGCCTACCCAGAATGAGTAAGTTCGTTAGTACCCAGTTCACTCAACAGAAGCTATGTCTCGTTCAGCATTTTCCTAAGCTTCCAGTGGACAGAGGAGATGCATGATATACGCTGTTCTCTTTTCTGACCTTTCTTTCTTCCGGCCAATGCCAGAAGTAGGATGCTGAGCTAGACAGACACTTTGTCTGACCCTGGTCAGCTGTTTGACAGTGATCAGAACCAAGGCTCTGCTACTTACAGTGTCCTGATACTTAGGCTCAACACTTACTCTAACTTAACGATGAACTTAAGTTGTACTTAAGTATGAAATTTATAATGTTTCCCCTAGATGTTTGCAGAAGCAGTTCTCCTCCTATATAAACAGAATATGCTAAAGAACACAGTGGTATATAAAGAAAACAGCTGAGACACACATAGGCATGATGACTGAGGCTCAAATTATGCAACTTCATTAAAATTTCTAGACAGAAGAACCCTAACACCAGCCCACAATTTCTCTCATACTGACATCAGACAGTTTGAAACAGGGACTGAACAAAGAAGCTCCATTCTCTACCTCATGAAAAGGTTTATCTCATCCACAATACACCCTCAGAGCCCAGGAATAGAAAAAAACAATAGCAAAACCAGAAAAAAAACTCAAACCAAAACAAAAACCTCATAACTAGAAAAGTTTAGGAAAAAAACTTCTAACCAGCCACGCTGAAGACAAATGAATCTTATAGTCTCCAAGTGTTCCAGCTGAATTTCTGAAAGGCATCTTCAAAAGCCTTCTGAAGCTTTCTTAGCTTCTGAGCTAAATAGCCATCTAAGCAGGTTTATGAAAGTCTTCTTTGGTAGCAAACCAAAACCTTCCCTATCGCCTGTGCAGCTGAAAGTCTCTCTTCCACGTCCTAACCCTGCTAAGATTTGCAGCTGTCTTTTATAAACATCAGAATTGCTTTAATGCTGCAATTGCCCAGAAGACGTGCCTTTTTCAGATAATCTAGATCTGTCAATCTGTCCAAAACTAGTACATCGTTCCATAGTCAGCAGTTTATTTTGTGACATTAATAGGCAATAAAATAATGCAATGAAATATTTTAGTGTTAGGAGTCTAATACCGTATAGGTTAATAAAGTCTAGGTGATTCGTCATGGCACGTTATTTATCCACAGGAATTTACTAGATAGATGCATGGAATCCCATTGTAGTCAGTTGAAATTTATGTATGGGTGGTCTTTGGCTTTTTTTTTCTTTTAACTACAAAGGACATTTACTTTCCCCATAGCAACTGAGCAATAACCAGGAGGTGGAAGGATTGCATGATATCTGGTTAAAAAAACGCCTAGATGCTGATTAATACTGAAGCTGAGGAAAGCTTTTAAAACCACTGCTTTTTAAAAGTGATGCAAATCCTGATGAAAGCACTGTAATGGTTAAAAATAGTTTGGGAATTAAAATGCTTTAGGACACTGATTTGAATGATTAAAAAAATATGTACATCAATAGAAACAGATACCTAGGACAATTTTTGAAACAATTTACATTAAACCACTGTAGCTTATTTGCTAAGACAAGCCCCACTAGCCTGAATGTTGGAATAGAGCACTAGCTAATAGAAATTTATGAGAAATGATCACAGAAAACTGCAAATGAAAATGTTATTAATTAAGTGCATGAGAAAGCAGCATCATAAAGCACTTGAGGGTGTTTTCTGAAAACTTTATTACTGATGGTAAAGGCTGAAAACTTAAGAAAAAAGTTATCTCCTCTCTCCCATAATCAAAGCATCTCTGGTGCTAGCAACACAATGGCAGGCTCATCTGCGAGCAAAACACCGTCTCCCTGGAAACTGTTAAAATGTGTCACTTCATCAGATCCCAAAATGAGATATAAGAAACAAGAAATGTGAAATTCTTTGCTGTGGAGGTTAGCATTTTACTAACAAACACCTGCAGTTTGATGTTTAGCCGTACCTGAAAGATATGACTTCTTAATTGCTGCAGAAGGCATTGAATCTCCTTTAGAGCTGCATTTATCATGAAAGAGGTCCTTCCTTTCACTGTTATTTCCCTGCCTGTTTAGCAGATCACACCTTCAAAACAAAAATATTAGTATCTCATTCTCATAATTTGCTAATTAACCCTCTCGTTGGTTCACTAAAATTACATTAATACTTTTGTAGAAGCAAACAACATATCTGTTCAACACCACCATTAGGACTTTATCAACATAACTGCTATGTGTACACTAGGCATAGTTCTAGGATTGCTCAAAACAAAGTCACACTAATAATTTTAATTAGGAACACCTCCTAAACTAAACTGTAGAAAAGGGACATTGATTCAGCAGCAAACCAACCAGTGTGTGTCACAAGCAACAATTTTTTCTATTAAAGCTGCTCTGGATTCTCTCATCTGACTAAAAATTAAAGCTTGCTAGGGAGCTTCCCTGTGTCTGCACAAATAACTCCAAGTTTAGACTGGAGTTTCTGGTCACAATCAGAGAAAGAAAGAAAGAGAGAGATGTGGGGCAGCAGTCATGTGTAGGCTGATGCCCTTCAATTACACAGCTGTTTCCATCCTACATGACCCAGATCCATGCAGGGCTGTAGCAGAGGTTAAAGCTAAAGTGTCCTTAGATTTCTTGAATAAATCCATGCGTGGAAAGAAAAAAGCACAGTGAACACCAGGTTCTTGGCTATCATGGGCTGAATTTTGTATCCATTTTCTGTCTGGTTGGAAGGCAAGCTGCTTCAAAAGCCCCTCATTTCTTACTGCTGCAGAAGGGAAAGGAAATTAATTTCTCTAGAAGGTACATGAGATATAAAAGACCTTCATATCCAACCCAGTTAATTAATTAGTCAGAAGGAAGCTTTACTGACATGAACATACTCCCCAAAAAGCCTGTTGGGCATAAGCAGAACTCTGCAGTGAATAAGATATTTGAACACAGGACCCTTAACTTAACTAAGACAGAGTGCCTGAACATTTGAGAACTGGACTCCAGACCTGCTTTTCTCTCACACAGCTCATATTGAATAAATGTCTTTGATTGCAGTTTGTCCATCCATCATCATGTAAGCCTTTGAGTTGTGACTGCTCCACAAAAATGCTGTAGCAGTCCATGGGTATATAAAGTATATAAGTATATAAGTGCGATATAAAAATCTACATAATACTAAGTACTCTGGAAATGAAACAAACCATCAATTGAGTTACATGAATTTATCATTAGGTAACCCCCCAAACTGTGATGTTTCAATCTTGAACTGCCCATGTTTTGTATCTCCATCTGTAATACAAGAATGTCTCAACGATTTTTTGTAGCGGTTATGAAAGTCAGTTTGTTAATAGTTAAGAAGCCCTCAATCCATGTGGAAATTACTGTCTTTTTCTCTAGAGGACAGTCTGAATGACATCCTACAGAGGGCACGAGCCAAGCATTAAGCAGTGAAGTAGTAAGGAATGGTGAATCCCTATTTGTTCAGAGATCACTTACACTGTGATGAGCGCGGACCATTTAAAATAAAAAAGTGGGTGATAATGGAATTAAAGAAAGTATTATCCTTATTACAATGCAGTCTTTAATATCGTGATCGTACAGTACTAGTGCTACAAAATTAATTAATAGTTAATTTCAGTATTTCACAGCTTTCAAAAGGTAAGTTTGCAGTTCCTTCTGTATGTAATTATATATATAACTGAGACAATAGCCTCTTTTGAACCTTGATAACAACACTTTCATAATGCAGATCTCAATGAGGTTAGCTGTACAGAAGTAAGTATGAGAGAAAAGTGATGGCAAGTGAATGGAAAATGAAAAGCCTGGGTAGACCATTCTTTGAACAAGTAATATATTTGTTAGATTTTGTTTCCTAATGTATTAGCAAAAATCTTTGCTGAAACACTAGCCAGCAAAGACTGTGGTATTGCTATCAGAATGAGGGGCAATCATGAACAAAGAGAAAGCTAAACAATTAATAAAACATTAGGTCCTGATTCTGAAATAGCTAACATTTTTTTAAATTCTTCCTTGGAATAAAAATATTATGCTATGCATCCTATCTTACCTTCCCCTGTACTCTTTAACATTTAGGTAAGTGGCCTGCCTTTTTAGCTTCTTTGAACCTTTTTGTTACCTTTGCAGTGGAATTAATCTGTGCATCTGGATCTTACAACTACTGTCATTATTAGCAGATAAAGAAAACATTGAAGTGGCTTGTCTGGCCAAATATTGACTACTGATGGATTAAAATGCGTACAGAAATTTCCTTATATTCCTAGAAAACATCAGAAATTATAACTGTGACTTTTGTTTCTAAATAGATTGGACCAGATGATCCTACCAGGCTCCTTCCAAACTGTGCTGTTCTATGCTTCTATGAAAAACAAAATCTTTCAGGACAGGATTATTTCCTATGAGAGTAATTATTTTTTTTTTTAAATAGTGTATATCATCATGGATAGAACTTCAATAAATGATAACTCTCTTAGCCAGCTACTAAAAAAAGCTGTTGAGAAGAGAGGATAAATAGGGGTTGGTTTTGTTCTATGTAAACAAGGAACAAAGAAGTGAGTAGTTCAGCTAGTAGCTAAAGTGACAACAAAAGGATACATGGATCAGAATCTGAAGAAACAGAGAGCAGGACTCATGGCAAGCATGTGAATAGCAATCTCGGGCTCTCTAATTGCCCATACTCATATGTAAAATCATAGCTGGAAACTCATGCTTATTAGCAGAAGGATATTGCTTGTTGTTTTTGATTGCCTAGTGTTTCTGCCTAGAAAGAACTAACAGTAGCACAAAGCAAAATCTTCTAAAATTATTAGCAAATTTCTTTGTTGATGATGCTTCAGAATACCATTTTGGTTACTTTGGTGACTCTGAAACCAAGAAAAGAACAGCTCTGCTAGTGTGATGAATAATGTTGCATGAGACTTTTATGTTAAGTTTTTAAAAGGTTACCAATAATCTCTATCCCTTGGAGCTGCAAGCCCTTGAAAATATCATTTCCTCCAGCTGCAGCATTCTGATCCTGATGAAAAGCAAAAGAACCTGGTATCTATGAACTTATAAGACAAGTGCCTACAAGAATACTATTCTGATTATAGCATGATCTTTTTCCTTTTTCACTAGCCCCAGGCAAGTCCTCCAAATCCATAAGCTTGCAGGAACTCTACAAAGTTGGTTGCCTATAGCCCAAGTCTGTAGCAAATCCCCAAATGGCCCCTTGCTGCCAAGCATCAAAAATGTAAGCAGAGGTTGCTGGAGTTGTTACACAGAAACACCACAGAGAAAATGCTATAAGGAGCTGTAATTCTTCCAAGAGACACATTCCCCTTCCACCTGGAATCTAAAATACATGAGAGTGCACCAGAAATACTGGTGCAACAAGAACCTTAGGAAAAGAGAGGAGTGAAGTTTTATAGGCATAGGAAAACAGCTCCATTTTCAGTTGAGGAGGGTTTACTGTACTGAAGCCTGACGATGCTAGTAAAGGAGCTAAAGGAGAAAAAGAGTAAAGGAGTAAAAAAAGCTAAATAAAATTAGAGAGAAATAAGAAAAAGGATATTGCCCTCCTTCCAGAAGTATCAACCCAGTGCATAAGTTGAAGAGTGAGTCATAAAAAAGCACGATTTTGAAAGTTATGGAACTTTGCATGTCTTTAAATTCTAATGCCTCCTCATGTAAAACAAAGCTTTTCTGTTCTATAATTTTGCTGTCTTCCAATTATGTTTTTCTCCTGGAGGATATTCACCTGGAATACAAATTCTATTAGAAACCTGACCCATTGCCATTGGCGATAGGAGTGAGATTAGGATTCTTCACTTCTTTCTTCTTCCCATGGTAGTCCAGGGCTACCCTTATGGTACTTCACAAGCTAGCTCAGATAACTGCAACGGTCAAAAGAATAAAACTTAGAAAACACTAGTTTGTTCTTCCAATTTCCTTTCTCCACTATATCTCATCACTGAAACCTGCCCTGCCAGTCAGGTGTTAATGGTGAAGCAAGGAGGAAGGAAGGCAATGCTGCCTCAGTAGGACTCGGAGAGGTGCAGAAAGGTTTCAACAGCTGTGCACCACTGCCTTACACCATGACTTAAGTAGTGGTAGAAAACTCAGTTTCCCTGGACACTTCATTCTGATATTTGGGATTTCAAACAGGGCGTTTGTTGTAACAGCTTCACAATATTTTCTCCATGTGCAGCCTATTTGTTGTGACATTTTTCTTGGTTGAGACCCTGCCATCTATTACTAAGCACTCCCTCAATGCTTCCTTTGTGCTAACATTGCTCCCACACAGATTTTGCAGGACTGCTCGCTAGTCCCAAAGATCTGATTTTCAGCTCATGTCAAGATTTCCTAAGACCACGATATTTTTAAGCTGCCTAAACTGCCAGATAAAAGTTGACAGAACTCAGTAACCATTTTAATACTGTTTTTGAGGAAGAGATGATGCTCTAACTTCTATACCTCACATCGATATTTACTAATTCAGACTTTGCTTTGGATACGTGGCTTGTCATTAATTCCTTACAGAGGTACGGGTCTGTTCCTGTGAATCAGACATACAGGCTAACAGAAGCTTTGTGCTAGCCTGCTTCTTGTTGATAACAAGTTTACTGTGATCTGAAGAAGAAATGCTGTGCATTCAGGTGAACCTGGACCCTACTTGACCTTTTGCAGAATATATTTTTTTTAGTAGAAAATGGAAAAAACGGTTAGGATGGCTGGTTTCCTCACAGGGGTGTCCATCCCTATGCTTTAAAAAGAATCTGGGAAATGATAAGCTAAGGGAAACATTGCTACAGAATGTTCTGCCAAACAAATTATATTAGTTTATGTTTGCTTACCTTCATTTTCATAAGGTATGTCCTCCACTTTTCTAGAAATGCCTGCATAGCGTGCAAAATACCACCCCAGAAAAATCTTTAATGTCCACAGAGCTTGCTTTCTGCAACATTCTGCATGGTATGAAGGGGAGAGGGATAAACCCATGGTGTTGACAAAAGAATACTGTGGCTATCACAGCTTTCATGGCTCCTACGCAAGGCTTCAAAACACGGTGTATTGAGTAGAAAAGGAGTTAGCCTTCTAGTGAAGATAAAAAAGCTATTTTTAGTTTTAGCAAAAGCAAACAAATACTTTTATGTACTCTGGTATAGACCACACCAAATTAATTTAAGCAAGAACTTCAACAGAAACCTCTTCTTTTGCTGTATACAGAATCTGTTGTCCCAACTGCCAGCAAATGCATCATCATTTAGTTCATTCTCACAGGTGATAGACTTTAAAATACATCAAGGGTTGTGCCAGACTACTGCACATCTTTTAAATTCTGCTTCAAACTTTGTACAGCTCTGGTTATAACATGCTCTGAACATCAAACACAAGCAAAGCACAAAGAAACTGCCATATCAGCAGGTGTAAATAACCACAACATTGATATGGAGAATTATGACATTCACCATTGAAGAGAATTCTGCAACTGATCTGACCATTAGAAGCAAACTTTTTTCTTACACCATTTCTTCATCTGTCGCAAAGGAAGAAAAGTATGCTAAAAACAGTGGCTTAATTGGTAAATAAGCCACCTCAGTTGGCAATCCAGTATTGTAGATACAACTATGGAAAGGTGGAAAAGAAGATTTAGCCTCCCGCTTCCTTGTTAATTAGGTTGTTACTTGTCTAAATCCTCTCATTTATGCCCACAGCTATATGGCATGAAAACTAATTTGAAGTTCACAATTGCACCTTCAAGTTTCAGGAAAGCCTCTAAACGTAAGGCTCATCTTCCTGAACTAGACATGCGTATCAGAAGCCAAAATTAAAAATCCCTGAAAATATCCAGATGAGGCAGGAATGAAGAAAAGTGTTTCACCAAGACCTAAGCTTTGTTTAGATTAAGAGAAGTCACGGTGACCCTAAAAATGCTGATAGGCACAAGCAGCTCTGCACTGGTTGCCAAAACAATGCAACATCTATTCTTGCTCTTCCTTGTACAGAGCTCTCTAATGCTCAGTCAAAGGGTCGTGGCTAGTCTTGGAGTCGCTCCAGCCCTTCTGAAACATTCAGACACTATCATCTCTGGCTCCTTCTTCTGAGGCACACAGCCAACAGCCTTGGAGCACGAAGCACAGACAGAAACAGTAACACCCCCCTCCAGTGTGGGAACACTGGACATTCAGGAAGGGAATCTTCACTCACTGCATCTCAGTGCAACTGCATTACAGCTGACATTATTTGGTCACATGTCTTGATTTTTTTTTTTTTTCTAATACAAAAGGTAGACAGTGGAGCAAGTGCCTCTTGACTTTCAATATCTCAGTAGAAAGTATTCTCTTAAAGGAGTAAGGCATCTTAGAAATCTGATTTAATGCCTTCTCCTAGAAGGAAAAAAAACAAACACAAACCAAACCACATTCAATTCTGAGGAAGTGGAAGAGCAAATAACATTATTTGCCTTGGAAAACTTAAGTGCATCTCATCTCCATCACGTAACAAAAACAACAGTTGAACCCATCTAACAAAAAGAAAGATATGAAATAAACCAATCAACAAACTAACAAACAAACCTTTCAGCTTCTCCGTAATTACGACCCATGAACCTCCTCACTTCTTCTTTATTTCCATCTCCCTCCTTTTCCCAAGGTCTCTCAGGCTCTGAAAATGTTAAATCTTTTCGCATCCAGACAGCAGATGTAGGGACTCAAAATATCACCTTGATAATTTCTTGGTATTGGTGAAAGAATCACTGTTAGTATGGATCTTTGCATTATGTAATTTCAAAAGAAATGAACGGGGTGTCCAAACACAGAATGCAGGTCACTGTTGCTGGTGTGATGGATGGACAGTTTAGGGGCATAGAGAACTGAAGACTGAGCTGTTGGTACCCATAATATGTCCCTCTAAATATCAACAAAAGATGAAACAACGAACATCCAAAAATAACTCTTCTCCTCCCATTTATTTTGACCCCTTCTCATGAATTATTTCTTGAAAGTCAACTCATTTTGGCTATCTTTTCCCTGCAGTCTACTTCCAGAATCTTCTTTCACTGGTAGCCAGCCAAAGAACACAACCAAGGTGAAATGCAGAAAACCACAATAACACATAAACCAACATTCCGTTTCAAGAATCCTGAAACGCAGCTACAACCCAGAGCAGCTGGCAATTCTGGATTTTCCAAACCAAGCCAAAAATCAAACCTGGTAAAAATTAAGATAGTAGCCTCACTATTTTAAACTAGCAGCCTCTCTCCTACCTCTTCCTTTTTTATTTATTATTTATTTTTCATTTAGGAAAGAACACTGGAAAGGCAACAGTGAGATGGATGGCCTGGAGCTGTAATAGTGCTTATTACTTTGGGTTTACACAATGAGGAATTCATACCTAGTGACTTAATAATGTTGATAGGATCATCAATCTCACCAAAAGAAAATGGCTAATCTACTTTAGCAGCAAGTTCATTAAAGGTCGAGTCTTTTTTTTTTTTTTCCCTCTGGAAGAGGAAGGGGGCCACGATAAGGACCTTACAGAGACTATTTGCAAACTATTCCTATAAGCAAGCTAATATGGAAATTCACAACTAGGTAGGGAGAGAGGAATGGGAAAATCATAAATTCTTAAGAAAACATTATAGCACATAGATTAAAAAGGTTATTGCTTAGAAGATTGAAGAGATTTAAATGAAAGTGGCTGAGGCAGAATAAAATTGATATCCACAAAAAATGAGATTCTAGGAGAAGAGTTAATGATGAAGTGCCAAGCTGGCAGGAGGCCAGCATTGTCCCGATTAGTTCAGTTGAGTGGGAGGGATAATGTCAGCTGACATGCTGGCAGGAAGAAAGGCATGGGAGATGGATGGCAGATTAAACACAGGTTGGTCCAGCAGTCAATGGAAAGCTTGTTGCAACGATCGGACTGATGATTCTATCCACTGGGATTTGGGGTACTTCAAAGTAACTACAGAATTCACCTGTCAGGGAAACGGTTGGGAAAAGGGTGATTCCATCAGCTGAAAATGCACATGACTGGTGACAGACCAGCCATATCACCAAGAGAGACAGCAGGCTGTATTTGCATCACCATAACACTGAAGTTAATACAAGGCAACTTGACTGACATCGTCAGAATTGACTCCAGATTTACACAGAAACTGATGAATACAGAGTATGGCTGCACTGCAACTTCCTACCAGGTGCACAGGAAAGACTTTTATAAAGGAAATCCACTGCTCTGCAAATAGAAATTGTAGCTAACCTTTGCCAGAATTTCATCCATGGGCTAGATGTTCAGTCAAGGTAAATGAACACACTTCCACGATCCCAGCACAGACTCCAGCCCCCTGACACCTTTCATGGGACAGTGGCAGTCTCTGCAGAGCTGCCGTCTTTTCAATGTTCAAACAGCTTGCAAAACTACTAGGGTAACTGCAGCATAAATATTACTCACTGAACTGCTAGACTTAAACTGAAAATCCAATCTTGCTGTGCATCACTACACTCAGAATTTTGTTGCAGGAGCTCGACAACTTAACCAGATGGGATCCTATCAGGACACAGACTTTAAAAACACAGGTTGGAACCCGATGGCATACGAGGGAAAGGAAAGGAAAAGGTATTGTGAAATGGATAGTCAGGGTGGAACCTAGGCTTGGGTAGCATTTGACTAAATAATTATAACAAACCTCAGTATGAGAGAGAGGAATTGTTATGAGTATGCTGCCCTTACAACAGAGACCAACTCTGGGGTGGGGGCAGTGAGTCTAGGAGTAAGATGGTAAACTGGGGACTTCCTGGGTTTGAAACTACATTGAGCAGAGGGAGAGGAGAAGCCACCTGCAAGCTGGGATAAGAAATCAGCAGGCAGGGATCAAGACATCCAACTCAACACCTAATGGGCATAAGGAAGAACTACTCTCTGTGCCAGTTTTCTGGAGGAATCTGAACAGGTTAACAGCAAAAAGCTGACACACTTCATCATTGCTATACTTTACTGGAATATTTATAGAATAACTTTCCCAGTAAGGAGGGGTGAATGGAAAGATTATTGGACCTCATAACCAGACAATTATCAGTTATAGCATCATCTGCATTTTGTTTTACTGTGGATAGCATTCTGGTTTTACTTTCCCCTCATATTCTATGAACAAGGTAAAATGTACACTGAAGTAGAGAAGGGTATGACTTAAACATTTATGCAAACCAAACCTTTTCATGAATAGCATGGTGGACAAGTTAGAAAATAGACTGATTTGTCTACATTTCAGTTCCCATTTTAGAAACCAAAATTAACCATTTCATCTTTGATGAGATCATCTTTCTCTGATGTCAACTGTCAACATGTTAATTTGTGATGCTTTTTTTTGTTTATTAGCATGGTTAAGTCAAACGGACTCCTCTGCTGTCCCACATAATTGTAACTAAATTCAGATTGTCAGGGTCTGTCTCAAGTATCATTCCATTCTGTTACAACTTCACTGATGTCACTGTTTTACAGTGATTATTTAATTTTAATTATTTAATTACACCAAAGACATCTTTCAGGAGACAAATACTTCCCTGAGAATATATCTGGTTGTTTCTTTAACTTTTGCAATAGAGGAACAAAGATATTCCTGAAATTAAAAGGTGGACATGAAATCTGACATAGTCACAACAGACCACATTGGAAGAAAACACATTTTCCCACAGATTTCAGTTGAAGATTTAGGTCATGAAAGATATTAATGGAATTATTTCTCCAACTCTCCCTACTTCTTACATCCTAACTCTCAGTCTCAAACTATTTGCCTCCAGCAGTATCACTTTTACCAGACTGCAGGAAACACTACAAACAGGTAAAGCTCTAATCACATTAAAAGGAACAAGATTTCCATGGGCAGCAATTATTGTTAAAGTAGTGGCTACAGCTGGGTGCAACACAAGCCATCATACAGCAATCAATAACAAGTTTGAAACCTTTGGTTCAAGACAAGAAATGAGAAATGGAAGTCACTGTCATAATCAACAGGCAACCAGCTGCCTTGCTTGGATGCTGGAAGAGGTTATAGAGCAACACAGAAATCAACGTAATAGCAGCCAGAACAAATTCAGGAAAGCTTGTGAAGCACACTTAAAGGGGATGAAATGCAAGTAAGTGAAACTTTTTAATTTTTTTTTTTTTTTTTTTTTTTATGCTATGAAGGTGCTAAGGGATAAATGGGTTTTTTAAACTCCCTGTGCAATCTGGCATACTGTATTCCTCAAGATGCCCAATCAGATAAAAACTCTGGAGGTAATTGAAGAATCTGTAATTCCATTGAATTTCTTTTTAAATTGGCCTGGCAATCATAAAGCAGTAGAGGTAATAAATACATTTAAAGAATTGGTATTAGGTGTTTTACTGAGATGCACTGTTAAAATTGTAGGCTTCAGAGCAGAGAACAGAACAATCTAGATGAACATGGCCAAAAAATTCAGACTTTGCTGATTTTGCCTTTCTCTGGTTTCGAGTGCATACCCTTGAATAATTACAGCTATGCTCTGTGAGATGCTAAGAATCAGCAGTTTTGATTGATTTTATTCGTGTTGGGTTTCTCTGTTACTGTGGTTGGAGAAAAATAATCTAAACAGAGAACCGACAGACGACTCCTTCAAATAGCTAATAATTCCACCTGCATTTCCTGGAGCACCTCCTGAATTTGCTTTCTGCTGAAACACTTTTGTTTCTGGTACAGGGAGCAATGTAATATAAAATTCCCAAGGACCTGTTTAGATTCCAGAGGGAAAGGAGGTAATTTCTATTCCTATAAGCTGACTAACTTAACCACATTGCTCATCTTCTGACTGTTTCCAAACTTCAGTTTAGTTTTCAGGTGTCTACAGATCACTGTCACTTGGATTTACAATGCTGTTCTTCAAACAGAAGGTGCTTTTAATGCTTAAATAAGACCAGTGACAAACACAAAAATTTTACTTTAATTTGCTAGAATAAGAGTGGAAGACTTCCATTCTTGCGTGACTTCCATAGGTATTCTGGAGGAAAAGTCTGTGAAAGTATTTTACCCAAAAAGAAATTACTTTGGAGAAGTTTTACAAACATTCATTTCTTTCTTTCTTTCATTGATTCTGTCACTTTTGCTGTCCAAGCATGACATCACATTTTATCAGAAAAAATGTGTCTTATGCCTTAAATCCTATTATGAAGCATTCAACTAAAATCCATTATTAATTCCGCTCATAACAGCATGATATTTACTTTTGTTCTCAGTTGTTTTTTTTTTTAAATGTATTTCTTAATAATAAATTTCTCAATAAGCAGAGCTGGTGCACAGTTGAGAGACACTAAATTAATATCAGATTCAATAACCTTTTGGCAGGTAAGCACTATGTGACTTGTATGTTAATGAAATGGTAGTGAAATTCCAACAGCACCCTCTGTTCCCTGGCTGCCGCACCAAGGTCTTCAAATATGCAGTAATCCTGGCTTGGAGGAGGCCCTGCACCCAAGATATTTTGTCCCTGTAACAGCTTCTTGTTAAAGGGCAATTGTCATGGTAATCATGTCAAAGGCAGTAGAAAATTCTTGATGCAAATTGCCTTCCACACTGTTGTCAGTTATTTTGAATTCCTGGTGGATTGTTTAATCAGCCAGATTTATAGTGGTAGCCTACTAGTGAAAGACAACTTCAGTTTCCTGGGTTCTCTAATCCTCTATCAACAACAGTTTTGTTTCCAGCGTGTAAATAAATAGAAGGACTAACAACAGGCTAAAGCTGAGAATTGCCATGAAGAATGACTGTTCAGTCTCTGATCAGCGTCAGAAACAAGCGAGAGCTCCAACTCATTTCCCTCTGGGGTTCAGCTTTGTTCCGGCATACAATGGGTAAGGTGAGCCAAAAGACAATCTATTCTGCCTTTTCTTGGAGAAAAAGAGATTAAGGAAAATAAATTAAGACTCCCGTGAGTTTTTTGGTATGTGACCACAGGGATAGCACAAGGAGGGAACAAGATTTATACCTACTGAGGATCTGACCAACTGTTCAGCCAAGTCACACAAAGCAGAGAAAGTGACTTGCTCAAGGTGAAATGGTGAACAAACGGCAGTACTGAGCAGAAAACTCTTAACTCTTGCTCTCCCTTTCCACTAGAGCATTTCTCTCCCAGGCACCCACTTTGGGATTTAGCTGGAGGTAGAGTCACACCTACACTGGAAGAATACAGCAGTTGCAATTTTAGGGTAGCTGGAAATTTATACTGGGCTCTTTCAGCTCCACCCAATGAGAAAGGAAAGAAAATGACTCAGCACCATCATTCATGATCATAATCAGCCTCCAGACATGGCATTGTGCTCAAGGATACATTACTCCCACAGAGACTGGATGCCTTGAGGAGAAAAAAAAAAAAAAAAAAAAAAAAGGCAGGTCATAGTTTTTGACAAGGGCCTGAACAACTGTAGAAGAATAACCTGAGTGTGACTCCTCAGATACAACACGGACACTGTGTGGTTCATTTCAGATAACTAATGTTTGGAGGAGCTGAAAAGGGAAACTTGTTTACTTCGAGGGTGGGTTAGTTTTCAGGAATTCACTGCAACACTAAATACATTCAATAACTGCTATGACCTATTATTATAAATTCACTTCAAGGAGCATATAAAACATCATCTTACATTGTTCTTTTTTTCTGTTCTTCCTTTCTTTATTCTTGTTCCAGTTAAACTTTTGTTTAAACTATATATTTAAGCATGAAGTACTGAATAGCCCAGTTATGAATACTCAGCCTTTAATTTCTAGCTGTTATATAAATATAACTGAGATAAACAGCAACCAATGTGTAACGATTAGTTGGCATTAAACCTGGTTTTAGAAGATAAAGAATACTTTTTTAAGTGTCATGGGCTAACATTAGTTGGTACTTATTAACCTATGGAGGAAGACAAGTTATAGTGCTAGTCATTTAAAGTTGGGATATAAAGTAAGAGATAAATACATATTTCATATTTTTTCCAGGCTGCTTGACTTCACCATACCGTTTTACTACATGCCTGATCTTTTAATTGGCTGCTACTGATCCAGGTGATATCTAGGTATTTTTAAGTAACAGAGATATATTAAAAAACAGAAAAAATATGTTAAAGTTAAGTCAGAGTCAAAACCAGTAACTTCAGCAATATAAAAAAAAAAACAGAATAAATGCATACACACACACAAAAAAAAAAAAAAAACCCCAACAAAAAAAAAACCAACCCTTCAGGGAACACAGAATTATCCAGTGTTATAAGCCTAGAAACTTAGAGCCAAAGTTAATTTTAAAAGAAATCTAAACATGTAAAGGGAGCAAAATGCACAGAAAATTATGTTATTTCTTACTTTTTTATTTATATCAGCATCAGAAGCCACATAGGAAAAAGGCAGCTAAATCAATTTTTAAATCACAGATAATAAAATGCAATCAGTATGCACTGATCTTAATCATATGGCTATAGCACGAGTTCAGGTTGCTCATTCCTATATATGGAAGATTTAGAAATTAAGCTGCTCATTTCACTAATGACAATAAATATCCTTATATTTCATATCTTTTCCAAATATTTAGGCTCTGCAATCCTAAGGCTCATTTCATCAAAGAATGTTCCACGTACACTGAGAAAAGGATCAAAAATCAACAAAAGGAACAAAAAACAACCAGATGACTAGGGGGCCTTAGCCAGGACCTACTGAAAGAAGGATCTCTCTCAAGAGATGTGAGGAAAAAAAGCAGAGCCATCAAACATAGAATCAGTGAACACAACAGGAAAAAGGAAAATGGCAACATACAACACAGTAGAAACCCTTAAATTAATGACCATGCAATTCACCTGAGAGAGGAGAGAGAAAAAATGACACAGAGGGAAGAGGTCTGCAGTCATCCTGCCAGCACTCAGAATTTTGAGGTCACTGCTACCTTAGGAGATGACTGGTTTCTGCTTTACTAGAAAACACCAGTTCAGAAGTGTGGAGAAAAACATGTGTCTGAATGTTGTAGGAAAGAAGTAATGAAAAGGTTGTTTTGGTTTGGGTTTTAACTATTCAAATTAAGATCACAAACAGAAATTCCTACTCAAAGTGACGTGGGTTTTCTATGTGGCCATTACAAGGACAAGCCATTACAAGAAGTCCTATCTGCCCATTATCATACAGGGGTCTTAGAGCAAAGCTTAAACATGACAAACAGGTTTCTCCAGGCTCAGATGAAAAAGGTACATGAATATGATGAGGACTGTAACATTTAGTTTGGGGACAACCACAACAACCCTGAAGTGGACTTTCCTTAAACTAGTGATAGATAGTCTAAAACCCGTACAGCTCAGTCTTTGTTACCAGAATGTGCATGTGGGTGCGTGGACGCACATGTGCACGCACACACACACGGAGTAACCATCATTTTAGCAAGTTTCTGTCCAGCCAACACGTGCTAACTAACTGGTTCACCCTCTAGCTCTATGCCATTGCTTAAACTCCTCTTAAAATAGTCAAGGAATATGTATGCAGTCAGATGGTAAGTTTTTGTGAAGGAGATCGTAACATCTAGCTGGATGGTGTGTATGTGGGCAAAGTGGGGATAGACAGTAATATATTAGTGGACTAATTAGTTGACTAGTACAGCCTTCCAGTCACGCGAGCAAGCTTGAAGGTTTAACTAGCTTAAAATGTATTTTTCTGTTTGCTGTTACTCTTCCTTTCTGATACATAAGTTTACCTCATTTTTCACTGCATTCGACTTATGCACAAATGCATCTGCAGGGCATCACATTTTGTCTGTGGGCATACATTTTTGTGTGTGTTAGAACAAAACTGAATTTGAAGTTCTACTTATCCTCTAGCAGAAATGCCTTCCGTAGGTATGAATGGCCTGTCTCAGCCTGGAACTCAACCCCTGCTATGAAATATGCCTTTACATCAGCCCGACTGTTCTGCAAGCCTGTTAACAAGATGATTATAAATTAAACACACATATATGTACATATAAATATTATATATATGACATACATGCACACGTTAAAGGCAGGTAATACATTACAGTGAATATTCCAGGTTTCATGGAGATTGAGGGCCAAATCCCCAGCTGATGTAAGTTCCTATAACTCAGTGGATATTGATCAAAAGCTGTTTTAATGTTCCTTTCATCAACATTGTAAGACTTTGCCACACAAATGAATTAACTGTATGAGGTCAGAGAGTTCAGTAAAAGTAGCAGTGTGTGCATTCTAATAATATGATTTCCTCGCTACTTTTTAATCAGATGTGAGAGTGTGATAAACTATTTCAAAAGCAAAACCCTGTTCTGAATATCTCAGTTTTGGCGGTGTTCCAGAAATCTTATTTGTAAAGACCTAGTCTCCTTCGCCATCCCTTGTCTTGAATAAGCAAAGGCTCAGGGCTCTGAATCACCAGTCACTAGAAATGTAGGTCATAAGTTTTTAGCTGTATTTCTCATTGTTTCAATTTACTGAGCACAGACTCACTATGATGGCTGTT
This sequence comes from Microhierax caerulescens, assembly GCA_035590215.1. Taxonomy (NCBI): domain Eukaryota; kingdom Metazoa; phylum Chordata; class Aves; order Falconiformes; family Falconidae; genus Microhierax; species Microhierax caerulescens. The sequence continues at coordinate 105,634,546 of JAVJGJ010000047.1, forward strand.
AAACTCCATTCCTGCTAGAATGCCAATGTTCAACGCGTTTCTCTAAACTGAACCATATGATTTTGTGCTCCTACAGCAAAGTGAATTCTTTCCTCTACTTTTAATATTCCCTTTGATAAACTATACTACCATAGTAATAACACTGAAGTCTCAGAAGCTACCGCATACTAAAAATAAATGTTCTGCGATGCTGTTCTGCAGAATAGGATATGCAATACATCTTAGAACTCAATTTTGAAATTTTCATGAAAAAGTACTGCAATGCAAAATAAAACTTACTGTGTAAATTATCTGTTAGCAAATGCTATTCTGCAATTTTGCTTCTAAATTATTCAAAATGAAATAGGTCTTAATATTAAAATGTCAAATGACATTCCTCTTCCTGCAATACACATGGAATTTTTGGTATAAAGAAAACAAAGCACTCAAGCCACCTTCTTTTTAACTGCTCCAGTGCAGTATAGTTTTCTACATTTGCATTGACATTTATTTAAACTAGAAGATATGTATGAGATTACCAATTACTTTTTACCTGACTCATATTATTTCAAAAGGGTATTTAAGAGCCAGAAATTGTCAGAAGGAATGGAAGAAGGAAGCTAATGAGAAAGGAAAGCAAAACAGTAAAGTACAACAGTTCTTAAAATGTTGCAGAATTGAAACCCAGAGTTTTGAGTCCCTTTCCAGTACTGCATAAAATCTTATCTTTGAAGAACAGCTAAAGTTGTGATTCAGTGTTATCAATAATGTGCACCTGATTAAAATTAAATAATTGAACTCTAAGGATATTATGTATCACAGTGACATTTTCCATTAATCTTTCGTTATCAGCTTTGAGACTGAAATAAGGAGTCGTCCTAACTTAGATAACTGGATTGACACCCCATCTAACATAAAGGCAAAAATATTGCCATTGAGCAAGAAATAGAAGTATTAGGTCATCTATAGGGAGGATATACTTTTTATACAGACCACAAACATAAATTAAAATTAATGTATACTTCATACAGATAATAGGAATTCAGAGAGGACCAAATAATTCCAGAGTAATTGGAAGAACTTTCTTAATTTCTAAATTTGTTTTCTAACTAAAAGAGAAAAAAACTTGACACTGGTTTTAGATCACAAAGCCAACAGACTGTATAAAGTAACACTTCAAGTCCACAAAATTACAACTGGATTAGAAAGGCAAGTAGAGAAAATCCTTTCTCCTGTGCTCTGATCACCAGTCAAGCCATTACAGGAAAAAATAATATGAAGCAAAGTGTTAAAGAACACGTATGGTTTTGAAACGAATTGCACAAGACAGGAAAAGGAGTAATGGATGACAGTTTAACCTTAACTTCACCCTTATGTCTTAAACTACTCACCTTCCATAAATATATTAGACATAATGAACAGATAACTTAGTGGTTGGGACAGAAATATCCATAGAACCCATTTTGCTGGAGCAGTATTGATAAAATGTGGCAGTGGCAGTATTCATTTTGCAAGTGTTGGTAAAAAGTGTCGTATAACAGTCTCCAGTAAAGGTTCCAGTTATAGCAGTATAATGTAGATTTTTGCGGAGATTTTAATTACAGTAAGTTACACTAAAGCCTACATTATGAGACATGGTTTTGTTTCAAACTCCAATAAAATCTAGAGAATGAACCAAGAGTGAAGAAAATCAGTTCAAAGATTAAAAAAAAAAAAAA
>JAVJGJ010000047.1:105638438-105666811 GCA_035590215.1 Microhierax caerulescens
CTCTGCCATCACCAGTGCTCAGCCCACCTCACTGCCCGCTCACCCAGCCCGCGCTCCTGAGCCTGCCTGTGGGCTGCCGGGGGGGACACTGCCAAAAGCCTCGCTGAGGTCAACGTAGGCAAGATCCACCGCTCTCCCCTCATCTACCCAGCCAGTCACCCCCTCACAGAAGGCTATCAGAAGCGTCATTTCCCCTTGGTGGACCCATGTTGACTACTCCTGACAACCTTCTTCTCCTCCACAAGTTTAGAGATGACCTCCACGATAAGCTGCTCCATTCCCTAACCAGGGATGGAGGTGAGACTCACCGGCCTGTAGTTTCCTGGGTCCTCCTTCTTGCCCTTTGGGAAGGCTGGAGTGACACTGGCTTTCCTCCAGCCCTCAAGCATCTCTCCTGTCTTCTAAGACGTGGATGGAGAGCGGCTTAGCAATAACATCTGGCAGCTTCTTCAGCACTTCGGGATGCATCCCATCAGGTCCCATAGATTTGGGGGTGTTAGGCTTGCTTAATTGATGTCTAACATGAATCTCCATAACCAGGGGAAAGACATCCTTTCTCCAGACTTTCTTTCTTGCCTCCAGAGTCTGGGATACCTGAGGACCAGCCTTGGCAGTGAAGACTGAAGCAAAGACAACATTCAGTAACCCCCCCTTCTCTGTATCCTTCATCACCAGGGTACCCACCTCACCCAGCAGCAGGCCCATATTTTCCCCAGTCAACTTTTTCCTACTGATGTACTTGAAGAAGCCCTTCCTGTTGTCCTTGACAGCCCTCTCCAAATTTAATTCCAAACAGACCTTATCCTTCCTTGTTGCATCACTGCATGTTCTGGAAATGTTATTTATTCTGCCACATATATTCTTCCCATGTGGCCTGTCCCTTTTTCCACATTCCATGAGATTCCTTCTGTTTGAGTTTTGCCAGAAGCTCCTTGCTCATCCATACAGGCCTCCTGCCCCCTTTGCACTCCTATGAGTAAGAAATCAAGCAACTTGGAGGAAGCAATGCTTGAATATTAGCCAGCTCTCTTGGACCCTCCTACCTTCTAGAGCTCTAACCCGTGGGATTCCTCCAAGTCCTTGAAGAGGCTCATGTTAGCTCTCCTGAAGTCCAGGGTTGCAATCTTACTTACTTCTCTGCTTCCTCCACACAGAATCCTGAACTCCACCATCTCACGGTCACTGCAGCCATAGCTTTCTCCAGTCTTCATGCCCCCAGCCAGTCCTTATTTGTTAGCACAAGGTCCAGCAGAACACCTTGCTTCATTGGCTTCTCTACTGCCTGTGTCAAAAAGCTACCAGCAACACTCTGAAGGAACCTCCTGGACTGTGTGTGCCTGTGTTATCTTTCCAGCAGACATCAGGGTGGTTGAATTCTGCCTTGAGAATCAGGGCCTGTGATCATGAGGCTACTTCCAGTTGTCTGTAGAAGGCCTCATCAACTATGAAGAGAGGAAGAACATTTCTATTTACATCACTAATGCCACAAAGATTTCAGTGACATGCATCCTGGTTGGCAGAGGAATGTGCCAAAATAAAAATCTATGCAGTTCTGGAAATACCTGCAAAAGCATTTAAATACTGTGAGATGTTTATAGAGGTGCCTGTTTTTCACAACACCTTCAGTGACAACAGGTGAATGGGGAGGGGGTATTGAACTGGGAAGTCTACAGTCTGGACTTACAGTTAAGTTACGTTTGGGAATGAAGCCTTTATCTCCTCTCAGCATCTCAGTTTGTGAAATGGGTACAATAGTGTTCCATAAATACTTACGAAAGTCTGTGAAACACAGAAATTATGGTAAGAGGTAATTATCCACAAAAAAACCCCCCCATGATTTCTTTGTTAACAAAAAAATTTTAAAAATCCTTGGTATACAGCAATTCCCTCCAACTTGGCCCAAGATTTTCCCATATACTCAAGATCAGACTCTTCAGAACTTCTTTCCCTGCTAGGGTGCCAGCATAAAGTAACACAGTGCCTTTGACATCCCTACAGTGATACTGGTCAAGAACCTTGGTATAAAAATTACCTTCAGCACAGTGCTACAGTCAGATGGCTGCTCTCATAATGACTTACACACTAAGCATGTAAGTGTTTGTTGGGTTTTTTTATCCATTCAATGAAATTATATAACCATATACTTCTAGAAAATACTACAGCATATTATGATCAGCACATGTTTCCGCACTCTCCACATACTCCGCTCAGGGAAGAAAGGGGGGAAGAAAACCAAAGCTGTTTTCACAACACAGTTCTTTATCAGTGTCTTGTGGCTCCCCACCCACCATCTCTGCCTTTCAGGCAGCCTATCAGCCTGACTCACCAGGGAAGTCACACCGACTCAGGAAGGATGTGCTGAGCAGCCTTTGCAGCACCTCCAGTGACATTCTCAAGGATGTTCAAGATACAAGAGAGGGAGTGGAGACTCTGCAACACAGACACAAATACATTTTCAGCAAAATCCATCTGTGAAGCCAACAGATAATAATCAGCTAGAGACTAGAAGGCAGCACATCATTAGCCATTACAAAACAAACATGAGATATGGTTGAGCACAAGCGTAAACTCTGTCAAACGCTGAACTGTTTTGTTAACTAGCAATATATCCTGCCAATTCCTACATTGTATTTGGGGGCAGGGAGCAGAAAGAGTGATCTCTTGAATGATGACAGGTTAACTTAGTTGCCTGTGAGATACTTCTACTGTTAAGGGCTTTCTGTTTTTTTTTTTTTCATTGTGGTTTTTTAACTGAAATACCTACCATGAATTTTAGTGAAGTCATTTGTTGCTTTTAGCGTGTAGCTGCACAATAGACAATTAAAATATGATTGAGAGGATTATTCTTTCTTATTTGTTTCTATTTTAACCAGTTCATCCCATATGATGAAGAAACAAATTCCTGCTCAGTACTTACAAAGACCTAATCCATAGAGGTTTTAACTTCTGGGAAGACGTACCATTAAAAACAGTATATCCATGATTACTGCAGTGGATCCCCAACTACCTCTTAGTCAGCTGTTGGGGAAAAATAAGGAAAATGTTGGTATGGCAATTCTTTCTAATTATAAAAATACTCATACTGACTGCACAGAAATTTTCCTTTTGGTATTCAGTCCTACTTGCTTGCAAAATGCTAATAGATTCAGATGGCATATAGTACAACAGCAGTGCAGCTTTCAACAGAAATACTGAGCAGCTGATTATGTGGCCCCGTGACTATTTTAGATTTGTTTACTTAAAATTGCAACCATGAAACAAAATTATGATTTTAAAAGGAAATAGGCTTTTAAAGGGAGGTACCAAGGGTCTACTCATGAAAGATTATACTGTTATGCTTCTGAGCTCAGGAGAAAATAAAATGGAAGTTTTTTTAGGGTTGTTTTTTTTTATTAAAATTCATTAAGTATTACTCACATTGCCTACAAATGTTTGTTTTTTAGTTATAGCACCCTAAAGGAGATTAATTTATTGCTTGGATTATAAGGAGGTGAGCTAAGAGCTCTAGGCTCTGCCACCAAGATCTTGAATGTGCTTGTGGAAGTTACATCATCTCCTTGAGTACTGATCCTCTCACATGAGAGAGAGAGAGAAAGTGAGCAGTAACTTGCTCTCAGAGAGGTATTGAAATGCTAATGGATTAATTAATGTTTTTTATTTGTATTGAGAGCCCCAAAATGAAGGTGCCATATTAATGCAAATTATCTCTGTTCTTAAGTGATAGAATGAATCTCCCTGAGACAAAGGCTGCACAATGCTTTGTCCAAATAACAAAAATCCAACATCACTTATTATACGAAGTCATTTAGAAATATCATCAAAAGATCATGGTAAAGAAAAAATTTGGTACAACTCAAAAAGCCCGCTCAAATCATATAGAACTACCTTATGTTCATAACGAGTGAACACAAGAAATATAGAAATGGGAAGGAATTAACTAAAATTGATACACTAGAGCTTAGCTCACACTGGTAAATAAATTGATGAAAAGAAGAGCTACTCTACTAATTCTAGACTTCTTTTTTCAGTCCAAAGTTTTGGTGTGGTGAGCAGACTAGAAGGAGTGAGCTTTACTATTGAGACTGCTGTAGTCACCATCTCCCCTGACCAGGATCCTTCCTTATCACTTCCTTGAGAAGAGGAGATCTGACTATAGACTAAAAAAAAAAGAACCCAAATAGCATCCCTGAGATTTCTGCCTCCTTTGGGTAAGTAAGTCTTATGAACCAGCTTCACCACCCTTTCCTTCCTTTGACTTGCTTTCTCTTTTGGGCATCTCATCCTTTCATTTAGCCTACTACAGCTGCTTTTCTTATTTATTTCTGTGACACTGCTGTGAGCTCCTCTCATGTTAGAAAGGCAGCTAAAACCACAGTCCTAAGCATGTTGATATTTGACAGACCTCACAGTGGCTGAGGAGACCAGGTGTTGTGCCTGTCTTTAACTGTAAGATTTGCAGCATGAGCCAGAAACAGAAAGTATATTTTCAGTCTTTGCTGTTCTTTTTTTCCCCCCTCTCCTTCTGTGTGTGCGTTGCTTTGTCTTCAACAAAAGCAACCACAATAGCTCAAATCCCTAGTACCTGACTTCTTCAGTCTTCCTTGAATTGTTATCATCCTCAGTACCCTCTAAAACACTGTCAGACAAGATTTTCTAAAAGCAAAGCAAAAAAGAAAAACAGCCTCTCTAGAAACCCTCCAAGCTAACAGGAAAGGGAATAATATCAGCTCTTATTGTGAATTTTTTTCTTAATGCTTTGCAAATCTCAGTGGATTCCCCTGCCCCACAACTTTTTATATCTTTAAAGAAAAACTTAACATTTAATCTTATTTGCTATGAGCACAACCAGGCTGAAGCCTGTATGTACACAATACTGAGTGCTGTTTCCCATTTTGTAGTGACAAAAGCAAATTGACTCCTTTAATTTATATTTTTTTCAAACAAGATTCTTAGTAAAGCATTACCACTAAAATCTAGTGAACAGAGCAGGCAAGTATTTCTGTGTAGCATGGCTACACATAGGTTTAGGTCTAGCACTCTGCTCTGTTGGAGGTAGTAGCTAGTCTTTATAGACCAGTGTTGCAGAAGACAACCCCATGTGTCATTGAATCTGGCCTGCAGTTATACGGTACTGTAAAGCACAGCTGCCGTAGCCAACTTTGTTTACTCAGCATCACATGGAACTCCATCTGGAGGAGGTTAAGAGCTCTTCAGATAACTGGAGAATCCATAAGTACTAAGGCATCCTTCCCCAAACAGCATGGTGACAATCGAAAAAAACTAGAAATATTTTCTACCCTCCCCATTTCTCTGATAAGAGGGCATTTGTCCCACTCAGTTTTATTTCTATCCTGCTTGAAATCTGAACCTGCCAGTGACAAATGTTATTTGGCAAGTGTAGTCTCTAAAATATCTCACAGTTTATGATTATTAGATATAAAATGTCAAATCCACAGTTTAATATGCCTATGTAATACTGCCTTCCTGTGATCTGCAAGGCAGAAGACAATCAAATTTATGACCATAAGGTTACGTTATGCAATTATCTGAATGCACTGGCTGTTGAGATGTATTGCTCAAGATACCTGCAATGTCCCCCTTGGGCATAGTTCAGTCAGTCTTCATGCTGCCAGGGGGAGTTTAGGATTACAGAAGGATTAGGGACAGAAATTGTAAAAATTAGGCATTATGTAACGCTTTTATTAGGCAAAGTACTCTGAATTTCACATGGTAGGACCTTTATGACCACAGAGCAGTTCTACCAGGAGTGGCTGAGATAGAGCGATCATCTTTCCTGGAAAGAGGTAACATGAAAACACTTAAAATAAAAGCCATATTAAGACTGATGCATTTCCAGGGGTGGGGGAAATATAGAAAAATATATGCTATGTCATATATTTTTCTGCTTCAGAGTAAAAATTACCAGAAACTTCAATGCAGTGTTTAAAACTGCCCTTATATGGTCAGCTTTAAAGTATAGAGACACGATCTGGTCTTTGTTTTGTTGTTACTTTTAAATCAGTTCACTACCAGTTTTACAAGTGCAGTTAACATTAACTTTAGTTTTTAGCACAAAGAGAATGATCATTCAAAAATTTTGCCGCTCATTCAAGGATGTTCATACTAGGAAGAAAAATATTTAAATTTTTCCTTCTGCAAGCATTAAGAAATTTGAGCACTAAGACTGAATAAAAAATAGATTATTTCTTAAAACACCTAAAGTTCGTGCAAACAAAAATTATTCTCTCAATAGATAATATAAACTGTGCACATCTTTCTGTGAACTTCCAATCTTTCAACAATGCTTTCAATTTCCTGATAAATCATTTTTTTAAAATAATGTGTTTGAAGATCACAGTGACTGTTCATCTAATGGCATTGTGAAATCTCCTAGCAAAGTGTGTATTTATTTATTTCTGTATTTATTTTGCCATGCTAGTTTTTAAATTAGGGTCACATTTATAATAAAAAAATTGTCATCATATCTTTACCATAATTTAATCTTCAGTAAAAATGCATTGAATCATAAAGCTTATACTAAATAAATAGGTTTAAATTGTAGACATTTATTTTAAATCATACAACAGATTATGAAGAAAGAAATATAAGTAATAGTCACTGAAATTATATCATCTTAAGGTCTTTAGAATTCTTAAAGGGCTTTAAAAATGGACCTTATCTAATGTTCAAATTCTTTCTTCAATATGCTTTTAATAAAATTGAGAGTATTTCAGGATGCATGAAGATGAAGACTATGGAAATCATCATCTTGTGGGCATATGGTTCAACATTTTCATTAATTCAAACTTTAGAGAATGAAACATCTGTAACACTCAGCAAATGAGGAAAAAAGTGAAATTCTGTTACACAATTTTCATGAAAAAATAATAACTAACCATAGGGTTCTCTCCTATATTACAAAGCTTCTGAAATGAACAATTAGCTGGAAATATATATTCATTCTGATTTTAAACCATTTGTTGATAGAGTAGTATCTCTATAGTTAATACTGTCATGTCCACTCATAAATCAAAATGCCTCTCCAAGTGTAAATCTCTTGACTATAGCAGACTTTTTACTTTTCAAGCATTCTTAAAAACAACCATGATGACAACTGATTGTTTCATGTAAGCTGTGTGGCTGTGTGTATCAACAACATTGTTACTTTTTTTTTTTGAGGGAGGCATCCAGGACTACAGAAAACAATTTGCCCTTTCTCCATTGTGCCTTTAATTGTTTAATTATGAGGAAATAATACATTACTGGAAGTACATGAAACTTTTGCTGTACCAAAATGTTTAATTCGTTGGAAAACAGATAATTTATTATCCCAATCAAGTGATCTATGTGAAAGATTTAGGTAATATCTTAGCGTGTTTGTATTTCTTCTGTAGCAGTAAACAACTGCGCCTTGTAATTTTCTGTATCCTTACTTCACAGTGATGAAAAAGAGTTTCAAGGATTGTGTTCATAAAATTATATGTTAGAATTATTTTTATAACCCAGTTCATTTGCATGCTTTGTTGCATCTGACAGACCACTCTGGGTATTTAAGAAACCTCTTCCGCAAAAATTGCAGTAAGCTTTATGGCTATTACTGCTATGTTCACTGATCCAGCCAAAATAATTTCTCTACTCAGAAGACAAAGTGCTATTTTTAGAGTGTGGTCATGGCAGCCTTCTCAAAGACAAGAACAATACTTCTGAACATGCAGAGAGTCACACAGGTGTGGCAGAAATTTGCCTTGGCTAAATAAGGAACTTCCCACAACTCCAAGGCAAAACTACTGCAGAGAAATGCCCTAGAGGTCCCTTCCAACCCAAATTATTCTGTCATTCTATGATTTGTTGATGGAACATTACCCTCAAAGTCATTGCACAGTCACAATCCGTGTGGGAGATAGTTAAATCAACCAGAAAACATAAACAATGCTAGGAATCAAAGGCCTTTTTTTTTTCTTCCTTTATTCCTGGATGCTGTATACCATACAGCAAGTACTCATACCAAAAATTACTGTTAGACATGAAGGCATGAATACATGAATACATTAGTCTTAGCTATGTTTCTTCAAAGTAGTCTTGAAACTCTACCTGCAAGGTAGATCTTCTAGACTGTAATGTTTTAAAAACACAATTCAATTTTGGAAAAGCATCTCAAACAAACAAGACCATGTGGAGAAATAAAACAATCTTCAGCAGAGATAGATAACACTCATTACAAACAAATACCTCTAAAGCAGGGAGTATTCACAGTACATCTCTTAGCTTTCCCCAGTTCTTTATCTCTGGACAGTTTCCTCATCCTCCAAACGGCTGTCTCACTGCAGTCAGAGGACATTTCATCCTTTCTTTTCTCTAAGAGTATCTTCATTTCTGAGAATATTCCTCTGAAACGCACAACATTTTATCTCAGAGACATTCAAGAGAAGCTCAGAGACTTATCAATCCCTTCTCCTTCACTACCACTGAGGTCCAAAGCCCTCTCTTCTACAATCTTCTCAGCATAACAGAATACCACTTGCAATTTCTGCTACAGTTTGATGGTAATTTCCACACCACTCCAGGAAGGTCTATACTCATAAATATTGAGGTCTTCCAGAGTGCAGTGATTCACTAGTATGTATAGTATGACCTAAATCTTTCTAATAAAACATACTACTATGCACATGTGGGAAACATAGCTTGTTTACATAGCCATTAATTAAATTGTACATAAGACTTTCTCTTTGCATGTATTTTCTCATTGTGCTACAAAGGCAGGAACAGATGCTTAAAGAATATTCATTTTTAATATTCAAAATCTGAAACATGAGGTTAAATCTCTGAATTTTACTTCAGACAGGGCTTTTACACTATCTTCTTAAACCACAAAGGTTGGTGGGTTTTTTTTGTATGATGAGTTTTTCTTAAAACTCTAAGGTTTAAAATGATTGCTACACTGAAAACAGGATTTATCTACACTGAAAGAGCATTCTGTGGAGATCTGATTAACTGATTCAGGTTTATTCATGCTGGAAATGAATGAAATATAGGATAGTGCTTTAAAATTAGGAACAGTTTTCACTCCAGGGTACAAAAGAACCCCAGCATTAGCAACAGTCCCTTAAAATAGCTAATAACAGATACTCTTGATTAAGGGGAAATCCCCCAAAAATTTGACAACTGTCTCTCCTTTCTAGTTGAATGTTCAAGGTTGGTGGGTATTCTGAGGGGTGTTCAAGAGTATTTACAGAGTATTATGAGGTGACTCTGAACATCCTAAAATGAACCCGTCTACCCTACCTTGCAGGAGCCATTCTACTTTTTCTAAAAGACTTAAATAGTGCAAGAGACCAAGAAAGCAACAATCTAACCTCATCATTAGGGCACCTTCCTTGGAGCCAGATATACCACAGTTCCCATTCTTGCTCCTGGGAATGCTTCTTCACAGAAATAAGGCAGTGTCTACAGCAAATTGCCAGAGCTTTCTCTGTACACCTGCTAGTCTGGCAGCTGGAAAATTAAGACCCACATTCCTCCTAGGCTGCATAGAGAATTTAAATGGGCATTCTAGTCCCTTATCTAGTGGACCTATCACCATGATATTTTCCTTTCCACAGCTGATACTGCTGCTGTGCTAAACATAAATGGTTGAAGATCTTTAGGAGGACTAGATTTATTATTTAGAGAAAAAATTTGCCCAGTTCCAACTGCAAATCATAATGTTATGCTTGTGCCTACTTCTTTTGTACCTGCAGTGAGTGGGCAAGAAGTCTCAGGTGGGGTGGTGGTGAGAAGTTGTCATTCTGCAATGTTCATGTCATGGTTCAGAGTGCAGCCTTTGCTGGGGAGGCTGTCTGAAAAGACTAACTTATGTTTCTGCGAAGCCACATTGGTTTATTGCTGTCAAGAAGGAAGAGGGATAGAATTACCAGCCTCATGAATCATCAGGAAAACTACCCACCAGTTTCTCATTTCAAAGGCTTTACTGATGAGCATTACTGAAAGTATATGCAGGGTTAGATCTGATTTTCAAATACCCTGATGAAACAATCCAGGAAATTCAAATGGTATCATTACTATTTTGGCCAACGTGAAGAACCTAAGTCAAGGCTCCAAAGTCATTCTCAGCTGCAAGCAACCAGCTATTGCAATAACGAGGCTGATAGGAGAACAAGTTAACTGCAGTAACGTTATCTCTTATAGTCCAATAAGAGGAATGCAGAAATCAACTATATTTTTAGCTTCGTTCTAGAAAGCGTTTCAATAGTTCACAGACTTCCCCTATTTGCAGGTTGTATTAGTATGAAAACTGGAATTCTTCAGGAGAAACAAAACTGGAATATGTGCTCTGCTCAACTGCTAACACTGTTCTGGGAACAGAACGGAGCTAAACCTGAGGTAAGTTCAGGAGAAACAAGAGCAGTTTGAACATCAGTTTCCTCAGCCACAACTATTTAACTTCTCAAATCCCTTCTTAATTTATTGCACTACTTGCTAATACACAGGCATCACTGTTCTGTAAGTCTGTTGAGGTATTCTAAAGAATTCTATATTCAGAATATATGTATATATATATTTAGAATATATATAATACTGGTTTTTTTAAATTCAATTTAAGTTATTTGGGGTTTATTTCTACATCAGATTTTTGAAAGTCATTTTGGAAGGCCACTTTGCAACAAGGCAAAACCTCAGAAAAAGCCCCATATGCTTACATTTGAACAAGTCCAAACTACAATGGTCAAAAATTATTGCCACAATTTAAAGTGAGAATAATAATCAGTTTAGGCTACACATTGCCATGTTGAATGGACAAGTAAGTCTCTTCTTATTTCGTCTAAACTTGACTTGGAAACAATGGGTTCAATATTGGCTATTTATCTAGAATTTTGTCACTGACTTCATTGTGAGACAATTACTGGGACTAATGACATGAACCTAGGCAATAAGTTCCCAGATGAATGGCCAGGGTGGTACTTTCTTTCATCGTTTTGATAGTTTTGTTCTTAGCAACTAATTAAAATGAAGTGTCCTTCTAAAAGACATGTCAGGAGTCTTGCTGACAGAGCTACTAACCGAAATGATGTGGCCTGCACTACACAAGAGTTGAGACTAATTGTCAATAGTGATCTCTTCTGGCCTTAAAAAAAAAGAAATCTACCAGTCTGCAGCAAAGACTGTTTTGAAGAATACCATCTGAGGAGTAAATCCTATTCAATGTGAAAAATTGTTGTTTTTTCCCCTACAAGAAAGAAACTTCATCAAGGAGAAATTAAACATCAAGTTTTTGAATGAAATGTTTTTAACTGTGTTTTTACAGAAACAAGACTTGATATGTATATATGGATAGAAATCAGTGTTTAACAAACTGGAAAATGTAGTAAAGGAGATTAAGCAGCAGGAAGTAACATAATTGCCAATACCCTACATAATACTGGTGTATTGCAGCAATAACCTACAATGCAGGAATGGTAGACTGAGGAAAATTTGGCCTTGAGCCAAACAGATACAAAAAGAAATATTACAAAACCACGAAAGCACCTTTCATGAGGTATCAACTACTTGGACAGTGGAGAAAAAGTCTAAAAACATTACTGAGGAGGAAAAGTAACCCTAGCAAAAAAGTGAAAGAGATATTGGAATCAAAAGTAAAAGCAGACTTCGGAGGGTGAGAAACTGCTGCTGGATTGATGTAACCTCTGCCCTTGAGCCTCAGATCAGCAGAACTGAGAAGGTATAGAGCAGAAATATTTCCATGTGTTTAACTTGTTACACCTTTCCCTGGTCATTCATCACTTGCCGCTACAGAAGGAAGAATTGTGGTTGGGCAGAGCTGTAGTCAGATCTAGTCTCTTCATACCTTCTCATTACTGCACATGCTCCTGCAGCTTAACTGTAAAGGGAGAAAGAGCAACTCAAGCAGTACATTATCAGAAGCTCCATCTTTTTTCTACTAGTTTCAGTAGAAAAAGAAAGTGGTTTATTTCACTAGGGAAACAATATAGCTGGACTTTCCTAGCACAGCATTTCTTTCTGAAAGTGAGAAGGATGTATTTCAACCTACTTTATGCTTTCTCTTTCCTGGTACTCAGTTAAATTATGGAAACAAAGACAGTATATTACTACATATAGCAGATCTTGACTGCCTTGCAGTTCACTGGTGTAGATATCTACTGCCATTCAGCTAATGACAAGCTGCCTAAGTTCCCATGGTTAACAATACCTCCAAGCCTACAATGTCTGATTCCCCAAAACAATGTTTGATTTCTGCATCTAGATCAGCACTAACGTGAACATCATGTTGACACTACCTGATATTGCCTGAACACACCATTTCCTTTTCAGTCAAGCATGCAGCTTATCAAGCAGGCTGTAAGGCACAAAACTCCATAAAAATGTTGGAGTAGAACCTGTCTCTCTGTCACATGCATGCTATATTTGTGCATCTGGTTTTCACAGCTAAAAGAGTGGTAACAAATTGGCAGGGAAGTTGTATCTATTTGCTCTAGTAAAACTGCAAATGGTAAGAATCTATTAACTTTTATTGGAACTGGCCACCCCTCCTCTTGAATGAATGCAGTCTCTGTTCCCCCAAAAAACCTAGTAAAACAGCCTGTTTATAATGGTTGGCAGCAGCAACATCCATACAGCAGACCTTCATATCCAGCTATTTGGATTCATGTCAGCCTCTAATATTTTGAGAAATCGATCCACAGAACAATCTCAGTGTTGTGATTCAAAATAAATTGCATTAGGTACGTCTACCCAGATGGCTGGGTACGAGCACATAGTTGTTTTTGAGACCAGGCTGATGGATCATGCAGCCAATGAACTTCCAAATGCAGGCTCAAAGACAGCTCAAGTGTCCTCTGGGGAACATGTGTCTGTTAGATTCTCTGATGCAGGCTCCCTGCTGTCATGGTTTAACCCCAGCTGGCAACTAAGAACCACAGCCACTTGCTCACTCCCCCTTCCCACAGTGGGATGGGGGAGACAATTGGAAAGGTAAAAGTGAGAAAGAAAGCTCATGGGCTGAGATACAGACAGTTTAATAGGTAAAGCAAAATCTGCTCTGGCAGGCAAAGCAAAACAAGGAATTCATTCACTCCTTCCCATTGGCAGGCAGAGGTTCTGCCACCCCCAGGAAAGCCGGGCTTCAGCGCACAAAATGGTTAGTTGAGAAGACAAGATGCCACAACTCTGAACATCCCCCCAGTTCCTTCTTCTTCCCCCAGCTTTATATACTAAGTATGACATCATATGGTATGGAATAACCCTTGGGTCAGCTGGGGTCAGCTGTCCTGGCTGTGTCCCCTCCCAATTCTTGTGCACCCCCAGCCTGCTCACTGGTGGGGTTGGGCGAGAGGCAGAAAATGTCTTGACTCTGCATGAGCACTGCTCAGCAGTAATGAAAACATCCCTGCATTATCAACGCTGTTTTCAGTACAAATCCACAACATAGCCCCATACTAGCTATGAAGAAAATTAACTCTATCCCAGCCAAAACCAGCAAACCCACATACAGACTGCAGGCTGTCCATGGGTGACCATGCTGCAAGAAGCTGCTCTAGAAACTGTGTTTCTAGATGAACTAGATAAAAATAACTATTGGGCTTGTCGGAGACCAACTAAAATGGCCAAATTAAAGGTGACTCAATAAATACCAGTAAAAGGTAACAAAACCGATCACAGCCTGCCTGCCTCAGTGGAGGAACAGTCCCAGGCAACATCTTAGACTCCCATACTAGGATATATACTTACCTTGACAGTGTAGATGGCAGAAGAGGTGCATTCACTTTTATAAACTTGTCTAAAATTTAAAAGAAAAAAATCTTCCCTCTGGACATCACCTGACTGAAAGCTTCAGTCTCAATGTCCTTTGAAAACAGAACTGTGGTAAAGGAAAAAAAAAAGAAATATGTATTTTACAGAAGTCATACTGCTCTTTACTCTTTAGTACTCCAAAGACCATGACACTGTTTTTAACACCTCATGGATTTTCCACAATACTAAGATACACCAATTTGACTTTAAGTTTTTGTGGTTTAGCTTTTGTTTGGTTTTAGATCCTCTATATATTTTTGTTTCATTGCAATGGCTAAAGGCATAACAGTGGGAGAAAAATACTCGGGATTCTGTTTAAAAGAAAAGAGGATTTGGGGAAGATTGGAAAGACCTGGTTTTAATTTTTTTGAAAGCTTAAATCTGAAACTAGCTCACAACAGTTTCAATTCTATTTCAAGCATATGGAAAAATCATAAACCCAAATTGCTTATTACTTGTTTCAAACTACAAACCAAGGCTAACTGCAGAGAGATTGGTATACAGCATAAAGCAATGGAAAGCAGAGCTGAGAAGAAATGGAACCTGTATTAGAAAATACCTGGACAATTGTTGCTCATGCATTGTTTCTCAGTTATCCTGAACAGGGGGAACTCGGTAACAAATAGCATAAATAAACTTATCATACTGTTAGTTACCTTAAATAGTTTGCTTCACTGTGTTCCCCCTGTGAAGCAACACATTTTTTTTTCTTCCATTAAATTAATTAATTAATCACTGAGCAGACAAAAAATTAAAGAAAATCTTCTTAGACATATTCAAAATCATTTACATTTGCTGCTGTATTTATGGTGGGAAAGTCCATCATTCTGGCACTAATGCTGAAGTCAGGCATGAGGAAAGGATTGCAATGGAAAGGTTGCCCATTACTTGTAAACAAGAACCCTGTAGAAAGGCTGAATTGCTGGCAAGAATGAGCATATCTTCTAGTCTCTTCTAATGACTCACACAACGACTCAGTGTCAGGATGAATTGCCCTGCCAAGTCCCTTCATTTTGTTTCTCTGAGAAAAATGAATACTGAAAAAAACAGGAACATTCAAGGAAGATGGAGTAAATATCAAGGTTCAACATAAACCCAGCAAAACAACTGCGAAGCACTTATTCTCCCATCTAAAATTAGTGCAAATAGAAGTTATAGAAATTCCACGAGAAATGGTATTTTAAAGCTATTTACAGCAGGCATGTGCATATGGGAAAACAGTACTAGCAAATAATTTGTAAGCAGACAAATACAAATAATTCACATTGGCACAGAGATTTTAGAATTCTTTTCCATTGTTTCTTCTTTTCAAAAAACAAAATCTAACAAAGTGGGGTTTTTTTGTTTGTTGCTATTGATTTTAGTATACTCCCACTAAATTTACAATTTTGTCATACAGGACTTTTAAAATATGTTGATTAGAAGCAAGGGTTAATGTGAAACAGAAGCTGTTACTTAGGTATAATTTCATTTTCAGCACAACCAGTGGCTTGATTTAAATATTCATTATAAAGCTGCAGAAATCATAAGTAATGAAGTTGTTATTGCTTGTACCTCTTAAGGAATTATGTATAAAGTCACATACACAGATTTCAACTACCTTAAATGTCTGAATTAGTCCTTACAAAGACTAAGTTCTCACTAATTTTAAAGGAATTTCATTTGACATCAGTATATGACATGTAATTCTTCCCTCAATAGTTATGTCCTGCAGAGTGGAAGTAGTACAGCAGACGAGAGAATTTCCAGCCTAGCTGTCATTTTGGCTGATAACTGAAAAGCAAAAAAGGGTGAAGTTGTTCGGGTGGGGAAAAAAAAAAAAAAAAAAAGAGAAGGAAAAAAAAAAAGAAGCCTGAAATAAGAAAGCTTATTTGCATCCAATTTTGCATTGTTTAGAGTGTTTCACATACACAGAATATTTTATATGCTTACCCAAACCTATGATTTAACCAGGACTTCACCAAATAAGCTGGCACATAAAAGTGCTTAAGATGTCAACCACTGGCTACCAAAACTACCTAGTACCACACAAAGCAATGGGTATTTTCCTTTCTCTATTTCTTGCTTGCCTTAATCATCAGAAGTGGAAGTGCAATTTAAGTACAGATTTTTAGCTGGGCTCCATATTGGGACATGAACCTTATTTAATTCAAAACAAGGTAGTATTCAGCAACATGTAAGTTATAATCTCACAATTAGCATTTTTTCTACAGCTTGTATCATCTTATCGTGATCTTTTGAAATTAATGAAAACGAGCTTATGAAATTCTTCTGTGCTATAAACTGTCTCTTCAGTCAAGATAACCAGGAGGAAATGTACGTAAGGGAAGAATACTAAAAATTATTTTTGTCAGCCTTGAATAACAGATTAATACTGCTGATTGTTCTCTCCCTGTCCTCCTTAGCACATGTATGCACATTTGACGAATGCAGTCCCCAAGTATACTCTGTGTAAACTCTAAAAACTGAAATTTGGAATACTGATCAAACTATAATTCAGTGTGAATTTCCTTGAAGTATAATCTTTTTTAAGCCAATTGTAAAGTAGAGTTATCTAGGGGAAAAAAAAAAAAAAAGAAGAAGAAGATAAAAGACAAAAAGTATTACTTTAAGACCAGGTTCTGCTACTCAGACTCATAGCTAGTACTTTATAATTAAAGTTCTGATAATGGTGATGAGGATGAGAAACTAGCATTGAAGATGAAACAGAGGGAGGAGCTAGGGAACCAGGCCTTAGTGAACAGGAAAATAGACAGACAATGCCTAAAAGAATCAGAGATGATATTTGCACTGTTAATTCAACACCATAAGAATGAGATGCAAATAACCAAAGGTTAGGGAGAAAGAAAATGGAGCCTCTAAGGGATGGCTACAGTAGTGAGGCCAGTGCTAAAAACAGGCACATCCAGTATTAACCTTGGCATTTAGAAGTAACAGGAAATGATTCTGGAATCTGGCAGATGTTTCCCAGAGAAAACATATGAAATACTGTAGGGATACTGAGGCTGAGCCAGAACAGGGACGTTTGAAGTCTGACATGAAGTGGCGGATGTGACAAGAGAGAAAATCAGTTTAGAAAGATCAGTTTAAAACATCTTTGACAATTCAGGAAATGCCAAGTGTCACTGTGAAAGCTAATAGAGAACACAACAAATGTTAAGGATTAGGGAGAGCTGTGCACAGCTGATCTAGAATGGCGACCTCATCCTTAATTAACAACCATACTTCAACAGCTCACTCCCCATCCTCAGCTCCAGTGCAGCGGGAGATTTACAGGAGAAAAAAGAAAACACAGGAAGTATAAGAATACACAAAAGTAGGAGGACACCTATCCTATCTTCTCACTGGCATTGACTAGCACAGCAAGTTCCCTGCTGCAGAGGCTACACCAGTCCTGGCTTTATCACCTATGACTCAGGCACCACACATTCCCAGTTTTGGGCAGAGCTGTATCATAGATGAACAAAGGCTGAAAAGACAGGCTTTTCCATAGAAATAGATTATGGTTATTGCATTTCTGAGGACAGATAAGTTGTGTGCTTTACACATTGTCACCTGCCCGATATGAGATGGACAGAGATTAATTCATATCTCTGTTGATACCCTGCATACGTAGTATACCCCGGTTACAGGGACCTGCCTGTAACTCCTTGAGAAGGCATGCTGGCTGCTGCCTCTCGCAGAGGGTGAGACTATCACTCAGCAAGGGGCTGACATTCTGGGTAGCAGTTTGTTTCTTTTGCTGCCTGCTGCACTTTCAGAGATGCACGTGGGCTGTGGAAGAGCATTTACTTTCAGAACAAGTGTTTATTTGCATAGATTTTGATGATACTCAATGTTACTGGACCATAAGGACTAACTGTGTCTCCCATCTGCCAGATAAGCAATGACACTGGAAAATGCACGAGTGAGCTGGAGATATAACTCCAGAAGGATAAAAATAGTGGGAAAAAGATGCAGGAACTTGTGAAGCAATGGGAAAGCAACTAACTCCTTAAACTGACTTTAAGAGAACATTGACCCTTCCTTTTTAAAGAGTCAGAGAAGTTCTGCATACCTGGTGAGTAAGACAGATCAAGCTTTGGAAAAATACTATAAGGAAGCTCAGCCTTCGGGAGCTAATAAGTGACAGAAGTCACTGTCTGAGTGACAATTCCAGCCCAATCCCAATAAATTTCTAGGGGCAAGTTCCTATTTGCAGCCGTCTCTCAAAGCCATCATTATTCAGAGAGAAACACCAGCACAAAGCCTCAGCAGTCCAAGCTGGCATGGGAACCAGCACTGTGTTGTGAAGCTGTTACAGCCACGAGGTTTTCAGCCAAGCTAGACTAAGCGGTGGTCCTGCCCTGGTGTCACAGCGCGAGCATAGCGGGTATTGCTTGCATCCCTTTTGCAATGGTTATTTCAATTCATTGTGAGTAAAATGGATTTTGCTGCGTGAAAATGAGTTCCACATATCAGAAATCTTTCAGGCCAGCCTTTTAGGTCAAGCCCCTGTCTACCCCAAGTTCCCATGCGTTTTCAAACAGCTATTTATAAAAACAAGTATATATCACACAGTCTGAGTCCTTTAGAAAGCAATCAGTGCTTGGCTACTTTTACTCAAGTACAGCGAGGACTTTTGATTATTATTACTTTTTCTAAATGCCATTCTGTCCACGATGGCACAATCATTTTCTTTAACCTTTCATTTTATAACAAGCAATTGTGCACAACCAACACAAGGTAGCTACACCTTCCCAGGTCAAGTCAGTGACTCAGCACCAGCTTGGACCAAGCCGTGTTGACATTAATTGTCTTTTTCTGCATCGTATTTTCATACCACTTCCAGTCATCACTGGAATGATAAGGACAGTGCAGCAGGTGACGCATTTACCTAATGTGAGCACCAGACACAGGAGAAATTGCAGCTGAATTATTTTCACTCCTACAGAGAACATTGCCTCTAAGCAGGTTGGGGGAAGGAATCTGTCATGAGCAGAAATGAAGAAAAGTACTGAGATCGGTCAGAAGGAGAGCTGGTCGTTGTGCAGTAATTGCTACCGTACAAAGAAAGGAGCAGAGAACGCTCAATGGTATAAGTGCTTTAAAGTAAACTTCATTGATCACCCAAATTCCAGCACTATGAGGAGTATTTTTCAGTTCATAATCAGACAGGCCTTTTCTTGTGTGTTTCAACAATACCACAGATATAAGTCACTGGAAGGGACATAAAGGGAAAACAGACAAGCAGCCTTCGATGCCATTTGGAATTAACATAAACTTGTCTTCTGGCATCAATGCAGTGGAGATTTTTGTGTCCCCATATGGTTATTCTCCTGGCTGGAGCCTGTAGAGCAGATGCACAACACATGGGAAGGAAAGAAAATTATACTTAGATAATAAAATTAAAGTTGGAAAGTAAAGGAGAGAATTTCAGGAATCACTAAAGTGAGTACCTCCCAGAATATACTCTTTGGGTTATTTCTTCTTCCAAAAAGAGAAAGAAAAAAAAATAACCCCACCAGCCCTCCTGTAGTTTATGAAAATGGTTTGCTTCATGAAGAGAGTTCTGCTGCCAAAGTCCTGCTGCTCTGCAGAAATGTATCCGTAGAGAGAAGGCTGAAAGCCACTTATGTTTTTGTTTTTTTCTGACTCAAAATGGATGGAACACAGATTCTGTTTTCCATTCAAAATACATTAAATCTTCATTTAGGGATCCTATTGAACGGTCATAAGGACAGCTTCTCAGGGAATATCACTTCTTCACTGCCCTCTGACAACAAGCCTGGATTTGACAAGTGCACTTGATAGCAAAAATAGAGTTTCCAGCTAATAATAAGCTCCAGTAAATACAGCAACTGTGACCTTCCAAAGCTACGTCAGCTGTATATCTCCTCAGCTGTGCTCAGACCAGGCAATATTATGACTGACTGTGCAGTGAACCATGCCTCTTTCAAAAGCATCTGTGGATTTTAAGTGTTCCCTAAGTATTGTAGAAATACAAAGCTAACTATAATTATGAAAGGATTTCTATTCACCCTTTAGGGTAAAGGCTTAACTAGTCTTGTTAGCTGCTGAATTTTATCTCAGCCAGAGACCGTAGTGGGAAGTTTGTGATGCTATACAAACCAGCATCCAGTCTGGTTAATTAAATTAGGCTTTCTTGGTTACCCTGCTATAAGAACATCTGATGGGACACCTGGTAAACGCCTGATGGTTGATGGTAGTTTCAAGTACTAGAAGGTGCTAAATAATGGATAAACTATGGGCAGGCTGCTGCAGTCTGCAAAAATATCCAAATTGCAATAGCCTCAAAAGAAAGTTCGCAGCACTATCAATTAATTTTCATTAGGCTTTGCTGTGATGCAAATGTGGTCCCAGCAAACTAAGAGCTCTTACTTCTCTCCAAAATACCTGCAGACAAACAGAAACTTTAAGGGGGGAAGGATGCCCAATTTCAAGATAAATTATCAAGTGTTTAGTAAAATATGGGTTAACACAATTGCCAGCTTCCCAATTCTAGAGACCTGGATTCAAAGTAGGTTGCAAATAAAGCAACCCTTATAATTTCAGTCCGGTCCCTAATGGGCATCTGTGTTTCATAAAATCATATGGCTTAATTAAGCAGCGGTGAGGAGACATACAGATCTGGAACAGAAAAGAGGAACTTTGAGGTCATGACAGAGGTACTCCTGCAATAACACCCACGCTAAGGATGGCAATTGCACCAATCGCACGAATTTTCTGTAAGACAGCACCCTTCCCGCCTTCCAGCAGGAATTGCCAAGATGTAACCCAATAGAGTTATGAAATGATGCCATTTTGTGGAACGGGGTGAGCAGCACATAACAGATTATTTTTTCACTGAATTTACCTCCTGTTTCACCCCTCTTCGACCCTATCCTCCTTGTTTACTGTTGCCAAACACCCAGGAACTGTTGTTTACAATTCTAACCTTACCACTCTTCAACAATAGACAAAAAGTAGTGTAAAATACTTCACTTTCTAGGTTACTTATTAATATCCAAAATGCATCTGACTTGTCAGATATGTTCTGATATGTCTGTTAACTTCCTTGGATAGAAAGGTGCAGAAGTATTTCTGCTGTGAATTTGCAGCATTAAACTTTGGTTGGTAAATTCATTATCATTTTGCTGGCATTTCTACACTATCTGACATCCTCACAGACTCCCCACAAAAAAAAAAAATAATATTTTTTTGTTTCTTTGTGTGTTTACACAAGAGTGAAGGGAAAGGTCAAAGTTCTTGCTTGAACCTTGTCAAACAAAAATGTCTGAGGAAGGAATAAGGTTTAAATTCACATCTCCCATAGTCCGAGATTATAAATCAGTCATAAAATCTTTTGCAGAGTTGTGAAGATTTGTTTTCTGAGAATATTGTGCTACAGATAATGTGAATACCAATTACAGAAATAATACAGCTGAGAGGAAAATATCAACAACTACATTTCAGCCAATTTGTATTATGCATACAGGACAGCAATAAGGCAACATACTTGTTGAATACCTGCACTAAACCCTTTCATAAATAGCTCTTAAAGCCTGGCTGTTTTGAGCTCAGTTTGATTTACAACTGGAGGATGTTCTACAGATAAGAAGGATCTCCAGAGAGAGGCTGAGAATCTTAAATCTGATTTGAACATAAGCAGTGTCGAGAGAAGACGTTGGTCAGATTCCATCTAATTTATTTTTTTTCTAAACCTACATCTGAAGTTCTGAAGCAGGACAGTCCTAAAGTTTCGACCAAATCTCAATGATGTAAGTTTAGTGCAAGTTTTAGCTTAGGTCTTCCCTGCTTCAGAACTTGGGTCCAAATTCCTGAAAACATTTGTGCTTGAGTTATCTCATTTAGACAATTATTTTTATTTGGACATTACTACAATTAAAAACATAAATGTATGTGAAATGGAAATACATTCTTTTCTGTTTTGCAGTTCAGTCTTTCTATAAGCAAACTCATCTCCTATAGCTTACACTTACATATCCATTCTGCTTCATTCCTTACCACAGTCTAATCTTGACTTTTACCTTCTATATTCCATCCCTTCTGCTTTCTTCCTAAAACTCCATCTACAGACAAGAGTGAAAAAAAGATGAGAAGAGGGTGTTTGCAAAATTCAGAAGATGATAATGGCACATTCAAAACTGCAGATTAGAACTTCCTTATCAAGTGAAAATATTGCACATATGACTAGCTAGCTTCACTAAAGTAAAAAAAAAAAAAAAAAAAGTAATGATCGCCTCTTCCTCTTCCATCTTGTTCAGTGTGCACAAATTGCATAGCAGTTTCCTTTAACTCTGGAAGGACTTAAGGCCACCCTCTAAGTTATCACAATGGAAAACATTCTCAGTGAAGTGTCTGGAGTTTTAAAGGTGCAAATATTCAGGCTTCTGGACCACATGTGAACGACAGTACTTCAAACGTACAGTAAGCTTTAAAGGAAGCATTTTCTATACCACTTAAAAGACTGTCTCTGTATGTGTTGTTTGTAGGTCAGATACAGCCTTCAAAGTGTTGTTTAAAGAAAAGTTCACTCCATTGACACTTATAATAAAATTCTCATTAATTACTATTCTGCTCAGAAAGCATGAAACTATTATTCAACAGCCAGAAAATACAGAGACCTTATGGCAACTCAGGCTCCAACTGCCTTGGAAAATGTTGTTCTGGTTGATATTGGAAAACCTAGGATCTGGTTGAGGTGATGATATAATTCATGAAGAATCATTGCATTGATGGCCATTAATGATCCCAAGCAGACTACTGTATTAACAAAGAGCTGCCCCATGTGGAGGCTGGGAACCAGAGTCCTGTTAAACTTATTTAAATTTATTTAAATAGCTAAGACTTCTCTACATACTTTTGCTTTTAAAACAGTTGCAACAGAAGCTACATGCCCATGAACAAGGTTTCCTGGATTTGAGAATGCTTTGGGACCTACAGCAGAAATGCAAGTTGATTTATGGTCACAGAGCAGCAAGATCCCCAAAAGTATTTTGCATATAACTTTTGGTGAAAATGAGAAAAGTTGGTAAATAATTGCATGTAATCACATGATTTAACACCAACTGTTTTCTGAAAGAAAGCTGAGCCAGCCAAGGAACAAATCTACTGTCATAAATGATCATCACATTGTAAGTACGTTAGCATGTAGCTGCTGAAATACTCTTCCAACTTTTCCAACCTAAAAAGATCAGATTATGTGCTTCCTTGAATGAGAACACTTATGAAAAAGAAAAACTCAATTTAGTTCAGATTTTTCATGGAGTACTCCACTGCCAGTGCATCAATGCTACCTGGGAACCCTAGCAGGTGAATCCTTCTTAGTTCCAAGTAAATGAGGAATATTTTGTTCATTTTAAAATCCTTGAAGGGACACCTGCAAAAACTACTGACAATCTTCCAGGTTTGCCTGAGTTTTATTTGGGTTGTTTGGGGTTGTTTTTTTCTGCAGGATATAATGAGCTATTAGAAGCCATGTATAACACAGAAGGATCGATCTTTCAAAGGCTTCTTCCCCTCCACCTTGCTCAGAAAACTTACAGAGAATCTCCAAAGCATAGGGTAATTCTCTCTTTCCATCCCTTGCCTGGATATCCAGGAGAACAGAGTTTTATGGGTGGGTTAAAATAAACAAAGCTCAACAAAGCCCAAACAGCCACCTAAAGATCAGCTTTTCTCCCCTCTTCATTGGTATTAATACCTCCACCACAAAAGCCAATACAGCACAGGAGCTGCTGAGTGAGAAAGCTGTAAGGACAAGATTTTCTCTCAAACCCTGTAGCTGTCATGCAGGAACCCTTATTCATGCTCCTTGAATAACC
The DNA here is from genome assembly GCA_035590215.1 of Microhierax caerulescens. NCBI lineage: Eukaryota > Metazoa > Chordata > Aves > Falconiformes > Falconidae > Microhierax > Microhierax caerulescens. The sequence continues at coordinate 105,662,072 of JAVJGJ010000047.1, forward strand.
TGAACCCAGATGCAAGCAACGGCAGAGACAACAGAGACAACATGATGGGACATGCTGACTCCTCATTATTTACCGTCTCAAGGGCTTTGACAGTGAGAGCTACCTCCTTACTAGTGCTGAAATCACATCAGCTAGATCAAAACGACTCCAGAAATGTGGATTCCTTCTCAAACAAGACTTAAATAAGAAAACTCTATTTCTAACAGCTGGACTAAAACCTGACAACAGCTGTAAAAGCAGTGACAAGCTTTTCTTTTCAAGGGAAGGAAGAAAAAAAGTTACTAACATTGATTTCCCACCTTTCAGTCCAGTGGATCCCATGGAGGTCTGCATAAATACTTTCCTGTTAATATCATGTAATGGAGCAAATAGAAGCATCTAGGCAGGAAGAACAAAATTTTGTGTGGAATCTTCTAAGTAAAACCTTAAGAAATCATACAGGTTTTTTTTAATCTATTATTTTTACAACACAAAGTGTGGGACTATTACACCCTGTCTATAAAATGCAACCCTAGCACAAACAAAGATTTGACAAGCAGCCTTGAAAGACAGGCCCTAAATAAAAGAAAAATAGACGCTATAATTAGAATAAAAATCTCTGATCCTCAGGGGATTCAGCTTCAACCAAAACTCAGTTGTGGAGTAGGAACAGCTTTAAACTACTTTGTGCTCATTTGCATCTTAGTACTAAGACTCTGTCCAAGAATAATCAGCATAAGTTACATCAGAAAATAAAAATGCTTTCTAATAGATGGATTGTCCTCCTTCTCTCTCCTTGGATCATTAAAATTAATGTTCTGTTCAGTTTCATTCCCTAGTTTCAGGACTTAGCTCTTTCCATTCATAAGGATTATGTTTTTAAAGAGAAATGCTTAAAGTATTTTTCTTAATTTGTGTCTCTGGAGAGAATTTTTTGTCCCATCTAAAATACCATGCCCAAGTCTGATGTCTGTGCACAAAACTGTTAGTGAACATAACTGAGAATTATTCTATCTAATTACAGTTTCTCAATATGCTTAACGAGAATGTGCCACAAAAAGGAAGTTCTACAAAAAAATGAGCAGAGTGGAGTAATTTTTGTCTACTTCAAGGCCTGTGTATCCAGCATTTTCCAGATCCACAAAGCCAAGCTAGTCAACAGCAGTCTTCATTGCCCCATCCCACTTTTCCAATATCTACTAATCACAATAAAATCTTTAATTCTTGATCTTGACATCCTCCCATGGTATCTTTACCACCTTCTGTACTAGGAACAGTGTGTTCTTACACAAGGGGTCAACAGAGATTCACAGTGTGTGAAGGTGCAGAACTTGAAAGGTGTGGGACAGACAAAGCAGTGGGTTGTGAGAAGACAGCAAACGGCCTCACCACTAAGACGAGGGCTCCAGCACTGGATTCTGCTCTCGCCTCTGCCACAGCCATCCTACACTGTGTCATTCTCCCAAAAGATATGTTCCATACCATGCCATACCAGGGGTCTCATTTGGAGACACCCTGTGAATAAAGTCAACAGAGTTGCACAGGATGAACGTGCAGGTGCATATGGAGAGGTCATGTCCTATGAGTTTCCACCTGGGTTCCCGGTATTGGTCAATAGTGATCTTATTCTCTCTGCATTTCAGGCACACAGCTTTCAATGTGGGGTAAGAATTGCTCATCCCCCCCTTATCAGAATACTTTGGAACATCTGAAAACACACTGAATGCAGAGAAAACTAAGCTTTGGACAGCTGAGTTCTGTTTGTCACTGAATTCACCAAAGTCATTGGGCAAGTTCTGACAGTGCTGTGCACCAAATGAGCTATGGGTCCTTGGGAAATGAAAGCACAAGGCCCGGTGATTAAAGACTTTATTTTAACACAAGCACAACGTGGCTATAAGTGAAGATGGATGAGGCGATTTTAATTCCTAAATTTCCTAACTCTTAAGCGTTTGCCGTACAAAGTTAACAATTAATATAACTTTGAACATTTTAACTTGCTTTTTTGGGTCCATTACATATTTTATCCAGTGATATGGCAGCATGACTAATTGTTAGACAACTTTTAATACAGTTGTAATTATTTTTTTTAACTGTGCTGAAAACACAGTAAAATGTTATAAAAGAAAGTAACCTAAGTCATGAGTGATATAAACTAATGAAGCAGAGGAATAAAAATTATTCAAACTGATACCTACTTCAAAGCCTGTGTATCCAGCATTTTTTTGCTGGCAACTGAATTTATTTTGCAAAGATATCCATTCCAGTCTGATAACTGTTAGATACCTTCCCAGCTGAGTGTCTAGTCTTAATCCAGATGTTGGTCCTGAAAGCCCTATTACTTGTGTCAAATTTAGTGTGGACGAGGTGTAAAGCTTTTCCTCCACTTTGTACATTCAAACAAGACAGTTTGTTCTACGCTTAGAACAGTTCTGAGACACAAAGGTGTCACTGCCTCTAGCATACCCTTCGCTTGTCACGGCTGCGCTGAGAGAAGTTGACCTTCAGCCTGACTGCCTGATTGCTCTCTAATCCATTTCTGAAAAACGAAGCAGATTTACAATGAATAAGTGAAAAATACAGACTTGGTCAGAGACAGAGGAGATGCAACCATATGGCCTGGGGTTAGAACCATGCCTAGATGCTCGCTAGACTGAAGTGGAACGAAAACCTCACACAACAAAATGACAGTCTCAGACGGAAAAGAACAGATGACAGCATTACCTCCAGCAAGGTGCTCCTCAAGTTTTTTCTCACTGCCACTCTGACACACACATGTGAAGTAACCAACGGACACACTGCACTCAGGTTTTCATGTAGTGCAAGGTGGTACCAGCACAATGACTGGGATGGTCCTTGGTGAAGGTGTGAGCTTAGACACAATTATCAGCCACCAAAATTATGCTTATTGTTGAAGAAATTCCAACCCTTTATCTGGACTGAACTTGCCTGAGAAAGAGGCTGGGAAGAAAATGGGATTTGATGGAGAGAAACAACATAAAGTGATACATAAAACAGAGATGTCAGTCGAAGCCTGGCTAGAGTCATGGAGGCACTTGCCAAAACTGTAGTATGACAACTGGAGATCTTCTACATTATTTCCATGCAATATTGTTGCTGAAACAACTCCCCAGCTGGCAGTAACAGTCAGCAAGAGTCAAACTGTACTTGTTTTGGTATTCTTAAGGAAACAACCTTTCCACTGGTATTCAAAAAATGGCCATGATTGAGAAATCCATTAGTGAGTGATGCCGAAGGATAATGAGTCTCTCACTGCCTGGTATATGTGATATAAGTTTGACTTTCTTGATCTTGGATGAAATCTCCATGAGGTGAAAGAGGTATCTTTTGCTTAAAGAGCAGACAAAGGAGAGACTGTTTACTTATCTTTCCCTCTGAGGTACAAACTGACTGTCAGATGTTATCTGACTGTCTGGGTGGAATTTCTTCTGGTCTGAAGCATCCCTGTCTCATTAAGAATCTAATATCCATTATGTGCAGTGCTAGTACAAATTACTAAAAATTCAATCCACTTTTAAAAGCTTAACTACTGTCTCAGTGACAAGATGACATGCACTGATGAAAGTCTAATGCAGCTCAAGTAAGGAATAAAGACCAAGTTCAATTCATCCAGTAAGGCTGCCTAATGGTTTAGCCTTAGAATGCAACCTTATCTCCAGGAAAGCAACATACTTCCACAAAAACAAACAAAAAACCCAAAACCAACCAAACAAAAAAGACAAACAACCAATAAACACACACACACAGAAGAAAAAGCCAAAGCAAAAAACCCACACAACCAAAATGTTGTGTGCAATGAAACCCACAAGAACACAAAATGGATGTGGTTTGAAGCTGCATCTCAAAACACTAAGCCAAGAGCAGTTACCAATAATTTCCACAGATTTGTGAAGCCTCTGCTCAATTTCAGGTACACATCAGAACATTTCTGGTTTCACAATGAAATCCTTGAATGACTCTGCAACTTTAAAATTAAGCCAGGGCACTGACTTGGCAGTCTGATACTACTGAAACTGAGGGTATTACCCTAACCCCCACTTTGAAATGGAATATTTTCACTTTTAGGAGATGGAGTTTTTTGCTTTTTTGGTTGTTTGGTTTTTGGGGTTTTTGTTGTTGGTTTTTTTTTAAGTCTGGGATAATAAAAAGAAATTATAGATGTGATGGCATCCTGGTTTTGAGGGGTCACAGCAGAATCAAAGCCTGTGCAACCAAAGAGAAAATACACATTTTCTAACCTTAAAACCTTGACTGGAGTCCTTGCCTGTTTTGCAGAGTGTAGGCATGAATGCAGGCTAAAATCCTGAGCTCTCACAGCAAACTCTGTAAAAACCAAAGAAAACAATATGATCAGGGCATGTTGTCTTTCTTCTAAGCAGACAGCCCCCATCTGTTTCCTGCCGGACAGGACCCCAACCTCTCAGTGATGCCAGAGCTTAGCTCCACTCAGTTGTGTCTGATTAACTTAATGCAGGAAGTCATTTCCAGATGGGACCCCAATTTAAATCCAAAAGCTATGCCACAGTTTGGCTCATCAGGGCTTCCACATCACATACAGCACACCCTAAGGGATGGCAGCTTCTGCCAGACACTTTCCTAATACCCTACTGAGGTAGGCAGTGCTGTTCTGCAGAATTTACACAGTGGAACTGAAAGGCTGTACAAAAAAAAAAAAAAAAAAAAAAAAAAAAAAAAAAAAAAAAAAAAAAAAAAAAAAAAAAAAAAAAAAAAAAAACACAC
>JAVJGJ010000047.1:105676275-105693266 GCA_035590215.1 Microhierax caerulescens
AGTTCCAGCTGAATACGAGGAAGAAGTTTCTTTACTGGGAGGGTGACAGCCCCGGCACAGGCTGCCCAGAGAGGCTGTGGAGTCTCCCTCTCTGGAGACATTCAGAACCCACCTGGACGCGATGCTGTGCAGCCTCTGGGTGAACCTGCTTCAACGGGGGCTTGGGCTATGTGATCTCCTGAGGTGCCTTCAACTCTGACCTACCATACATGTGAAACTGCACATGTATGCATGTATGACTTCTGTACTCAGAGTTAGCAAAAATAAGGTTTTATATTTAGAAAAGAACCAAACCTTTTTATAACCTACCCCAAAGCCAGACCTTCAAAGCCTCCCAAACTTCTCCTGAAATTCTTCATCTGCATTTTTAAAAAGAAAATAATTGTGCACACACCAAACCAAATATTTTTATGTAGCCATCAGGAGTATCTCAAATCACAGGATTTTCCAAAGCATTTATACTAGATCTGCGTATAAATTCTTAGCTACTGAATAAGTATCATTCTGGCTGATTTTTTGCACCAGAACCCCATTTGAAATTACCCTCTATTTCTCTCTTAAAGGAGAAAGAGGTCAGATCAAGTCTAGTCCTGCTGTTAATTGATTTGTTTTCCTCAGATTCATAAGGATGAGACCACACTGTAAAATAGGTACCCAAAATCCCACTGAAAATATTACTAATTTTTCCGGCCAAGGTGTTGGGTGCAGTGCATTAGAAGTCTCAGAGATCAAAACCGCATTGTGACAGCTTCCCAAGACAAATCAGAGCTGCTCTGGATTCAGGATTAACATGCAGACCCTTATCCACTTGAGCTATGTATAAGGCAGCCACCATCTTAAACAGAAAGCAGATATGAGAACATTGGTAGCCACACCACCAAGTGTCTACATTAAAGTATATAGTGAGAAAGCCTTTTGAAGCTACCTGAGTCCCTGCATTTGGAATTTTGGAATTTTGTACATAAACGAGTACCAAGTACTGCAGAAACACTTCTCCCCTCTGCTTCCTGCTCTCTACACCAAAAAGCTCTGTACTCAGGCCAGATGCAAACTTCATACTCAACCTTAGGTTGGTTTTTTTTTAAAAAAATTAATGCAAGATCAATAATCAGAAAGGGCTAAGTTTCTCTTGTTTGTGAGGGGTCTTTTGTGCTTTACCAATGGTTAGGACCACCACGTGTTCTGCACATACTGCCCTGCTGGCAGGGTTAGAGGATACAGCAGTGGAAACTCCGTGAATTCCCCTCATGCACTTACATGCAATAAACAGATGAGCAAGCTGCAGAGACCGCACATTTTTTCAGCCAGGAAAACATACTTTCTGAATTACGTTGCTTCACTAGATTATAAAAAGAGGCTTTTTCACACACTTCAAGCTGTCACGTAACCTTCAATAAAACCTGAAAAAGTTTCTCAAGCCAAGGTCTCCTAGTCAGGGTGCAATAGTCTGTTTCTATATCTTGGGAACTGGGCCTCCAGTCCAACATGCTGTGCCCCTGAACGCCTCACAGTGCAACTGGTCAGAGTTCCTAAAGGTTGTAAGCACACAAGTCAGCTCAAACACAAGACCCTACCAACCCTAGGCACTGTACCTTCAGAAAAATAAAAGGTAATTCCTGTTCAATTCTACATAGCAATTACACACAACTTAATGACATACCATGTCCCTCATGATATTTTCTCCCCCTCAGGAAGTTCCAAAGCTCCCCATCGTTTACCTTGTTTGTAAGACTCAGAGCTGATCTCCCTATACAGTGCTGTAAATCCTGGACTTTTACCTAGCCTTATACTAGCGTCAGGTATTAAAGCACTGAATCCCATTCATTCTCTTGTATGAAAGAAGAAAATACCAGAAGCCTAATTCAAAAGTTGTTAGGTGCTTCTCTCCTCCCTCCCTCTAGTCAGCTTGCTCCTTTGAAGATTATGTACTGTACCTTTGGAGTAGTCTTACACAAAGCACTGAAACAACGACACTTCAGATCGGCATTGACGTGAACTTGAATCAGCAAAGCATTCTCATTTTCAGCAGATCTACCCTAATTTACCTCAGCCAGGGATCCAGCACTTTGAAACCATGACTTCACAGCAAAGTGAAAGAGGCCAACAAGGATGTCCCTCTGGATGCTGCTAGTCACTACCTTATGGGAAGAAATCCCACCCCTCCTCCTCCTCCAGGATCAGCCTATTTCCTAATGCACCCAGACCCTGCTCTGCACTGTGAAAGTGTTTCTCCAGCAGAGCCAGCTCTCACCTACAATTGTAGAGTCACAGCCATATAGTAGTCTTAAAGAAGCAGTCATTAAAACAGAAGCCACAAATCTATTCTGTTCTATTTCAGCATGTGGATTCGTTTCTCTCTTTTTTTTTTTTTTTTTTTAAAAAAAAAAGCCCTTAGGAAGGGTAATAAGAAACACCTTTGTCATCATAATCTACATTTTACTCCTCAGCTGACACAAATCAGTGTTGCTCCACTAACTTGCATTTGACCTGCTTTGACTTATACCACCTGTAGATCTCACACTTGGTGGTGAATGTAAAATAAACTCACATCTAGAGGCCAAATACTCAGATGGATTAAATCAGCATATTCCCTTCTTTGAAGTGCATGAAGCACATGGATTTACAGCAGCTGTAGGTCTAGTCTTGAGCTGTTTCTTTGAGTTTTTTACTTTGAATAACCTACCAGGTATAAAGAGTTGTAAAATTGGCAAGGATGTAGTTTATAAAACTACATATTTGAGTGCATGTTAGTCTCTGATGAGTATGATCTGAGGTACATATACATAAATACGATATGAACAAATTTCCATTGACAGTCAATCAAAATATTTTTCTGTATAATGGTTAATGTGGTGAAGGAAATACAAAAGCCAGTGCTTGTTTGTGCCTAGAGTTTAGTTTCAGAATTCATTCTCCCATTTTTGCTGGGATTTCTTATCATTTGTGGAATGGACCCAAACGACGCACATTTTGTTGCTGTAATCCAGTCGATGTTTGTCTAGCTACAGACAAGTTTACTGACATACTTTCAGCTTAGAAGGACTTTTATTTATTAAAGCCAAAATTGTCAAGCTTAAGAGCCTAAAGTCAAGTACCAAAAATCTATATTTAAGCATTTACATAAGCAGCCTACTTTTCACAGGCAGTGAGACCTGTAGACTTCAAAAGAAGTCAGCACCCAGCACCTCTGAGAATCAGGTCACTTACTTAGCTGCACATATAGGCAACTACCCACATTTAAAGGAACGTGCCTTTATTTGTACATCTTCGGTATATAAAGCAGCATGGTATGCCCTATGAAGAACACTTTGAACACACCTTTTGAGAATTGTAATTCCTTCTGCAAGTCCTCTCACAAAAGCAATAACCTTCTAATTAAATGTACCATTGATTCCTTTCATCTAGATTGAATACAATCCAACTAGTGAATTGCCTAATAACGTGTTGAAAAGACCCCAGTGTTTTGACTCACTTTCTTCTCATTTAAACATTATATAAATCTCAGGCATTGTTTCTGTAGTGGTTGTCCAGAGCTAGTTGTGTGGCTGAACAGATCATCTTCATTTGATTTGTATAATAACGTGTTAATTGCAGTGCTGAGATCGGCTTAAGGCATATTGATTACCAGATGACCTTCTGTAGTTCCTATTTCCCATGCTACAAAAGCATCTATTCAAACTCTTTAAAGGTGAGCAGAAATGTCTGTTAGAAAAGCTTTCGTTTATTATTAGTCTAAGACTGTGATAAAGGATGCTATTGCTAGGATCAGAGTTGCAATATACTTGCTGCTGCTCCACCCATCAGTAAACCCCTGGTCATGAGACAACCCCCTCCTCTCACTGGTCCTAACACATTTCTAATAAATTTAGTTGTAATTCTATAAATTCTAGCTGTTTGCTAGAAACAGAAGTGGCTCAGCAGGACTTGCACTGATGGTATTCCACAGATGCTCTATAACTGCAGCAGGGATTTCATAACTTCATTGTGGGGGTTGAACACCTGGGCGGGTGAAGTGACTAAGCAGGCAATATCAAGGACTCCCTTTAGAATAAATAACACTAGTTTTCCTTTGCACTTTGGACCAGTAATAGTTTTCAGAGCATAAGCAATGTTACCTTGCTTTTTCTGGAACTAAAACCAACAAAGATGTGAGACATAAAAAGTGACCTAATTAAGGTTGCTTTGCTCTTCTTCCAATACTTTAAGCAAATATTCTAACATGTAGCATCTACTTTAACATATGAAGTGTGAGGAACCACACAAAAGAAGGTACCTACAATGTTCCTGGCATAAGTTTACAGGAAGAATTATTCTGAAGGTATTTTCTATATTCTGGAGTACATCTACAGGCTCCTTGGCAATGAACTCATATGTGTGTGTATATATATATATATTATCCTGTGTTATTGTGGTCCCTGAGAAGTCTCATCAGGAACCAGACTGCATGCTTTATTATACTATACTGATTATACTACATGCCTGATAAAGGCTAAACAGTAAGGATCTGTCTCTGCAAAGACTTGACAGACAAAACTTCTGCATAATACCTGAGTTATTGCACTCGTTCAAATGTAAAATTTAGCTGCATTCCAAATCATATAAACAACACCAGCTTGAATTGTAGGAGGAACTAAAAAGCCATTGCTTTTCTAAGGCTGGAAGTTCCTGATTCTCTTTTTCTTTCTGTGAATTGATTACATTGTTATGAGTTTAAGCAAAGAGGGAAAGCAATAATGTTTGGCTGTTGATTCCCTGAAGTATGAAAGAGAAACTGTATTATTTTAGTTTTACAAAGAAACTCTCTTTTGGATGCTGTCCCTGCAGCATCCTTTTTTGCCTGTTAATGGTATGATAGTCTATCATGTAAACATTTGAAAATTATGAAGCACAAAAGAGAAAATATTGCAAATGCCAGTCTCAAGAAACAGCTGAAATGCAGAGCATGGATGGACTGTTGCATACTTACCAGAGCAAAGGAGAATTTATGGCTGACTTCATACTGCATACAGTACACGCCTCAAAAAATTTTACAGAAAAAGAGCTGTGCTCTGCTGTAACCCCACTGAGTTCCATCCAGTTGCACTGAGCTGAGTACCTGTATGTAACTAAAAGCATTTGGCTTATGCCATTGTTATTGCACTGACTGTTATTGAAGCCTTCTACTTTTATAGAAAAAGTCTGTTCCAAATTATAATAATTTTATTAACTTATAATTTAATTGTTAGCCTCAGTTTGTAAGTAGCCCAAGACAGGAAAACTGGAGATGTTAGAAATCAGGGGTGAAATACATTGGCAGGGTAGGATGGAAGGAGCTTGTTTAAGGACCTGCCAAAGTCTTATAATTCAGTTTTGTGAGTAAAGGGTATCAACTCCTACAAATTCTTAGAAATTCATTTCCCAAGAGTCCGGCCGAGATTTGGATGGACTCACACACAAATAATAATAGAAAGTAAAGCGAAAAATGTCTTATAGTTCTTTTCTAGGCTCACCATTTTCCTGGAAATACAGAAATGCAACCAGTCTGCCACTCCCTATCCTAAGGAAGCAGAGGAAATGGTGGTAGGATCTTAGATCTTTCAGATAGGAAGAAAAGGATACAGTATGGAAAATTCACAGGATCACTGATTTTGGTTATCTTCTGTCAGAGAAAGATAGGCATTTTTAATATTTGCAAATACTTTGAATAGGACGTTTCTCAACTAATTATTCATACTTCTCGCATTTCCCTTGGAAGACTAATCAACTAGTTAATAAAGTCCTTCTCAACCAGTACGATGTGACAGTAAGTGCAGTCTGTCAGTGGGGCAGGACGCGCCACCTGCCACTCACAGCTAGGATCTACTCCTTACAAGGAATAAACCGTTTCTTAACTAACCAAAACTAATATGGAGTAAAAAACTTGGGAACCTGGTATAAGTCACTCGGCATTGGGAAAAGTGACCTTTTTAGTGCACTTGGTGTCTAAGCAAAGTCCAGCGAACCTTTCCACTGACTTTAATGACATTATCCTCTTTTATCTGCCGCTAGACTTCAAAACTCCACTGCCCTAATTGAACTCAAAATTGGGTTCATAAGTGCAGACTTTCCTCAATCATTTTAATTATTTTTCCTCTGCTTTACCAATTGTGCCACATAAAAAACATATTCAAACTTCTCTGGTGCGAATGCCACCATGGACACAACACAGAAAACAAGACACCTGCAATGTAGAGCCACATCATTTTAAAAATACAGTAACAACACACATTTCTTTTCTTGTTAAACTGTAGCACTAGATTCCCACAGTTCCAAATGACTTCAGTTTCACCACAGCCTCAGAAATAATTCACATAATAGAATATTTGAAAAAATAGATGGTTTTATCCAACTAAATGTCTCAATTTTTCAAGTCTCTCATGTATCTCCTGGAAAAATCACATTGGAATGGAAGAATACAAGCCATGTTTTATTTGCCTTGGTGACATAAATGCTCTTAGTCAGAAAGTACAGGTATTTTTTAATTATATTATAACAATAAAATTAGACATATGTCACTTTTCCTGTTGTAATTGCTAATAAGGCATATCTGTGCCTACTGTTTGAGACACAATATGCTTTTGGTATTGACAGTATTTAGCTAGCACTTATGGAAAGATGTTAGCATGAAGAAACCTGTATAGGTTGCAAAGCTGATTATATAGATAGTCCCACCAAAAAAATAACTACCTAAGTGTTGGAGATTACTGTGGTTTTGCTATTTGTTGAGCCTTTAACATTTTAGCAGTACAATAAAGCTCTTTAGATACCTTAAAGTACCTACACAGCAGGTTAACAGGCACTGATTTAATCATTCAAATCCATCTTCATTGAAAAAGAGATGCCCATGCATACAGAATGACATTACAAGAAGATGGATATATGTATCTTGCATTCATGCACATAGTTACAATAGACACTGTGTAAGTTCTGCTGTCCATTTGACTTTCTGATAGCACTTGATGCCCTACTGAAGCTGTGAAGTGTTTCTACTGGAAACGAAAGTCTAATCTTATTTACTTTGTCTTCACTCATTCTACTTCCTTGTTGTCTGTGGGAAATCCACTGATACAATTCACCACAGTACGGGTAGAGCTATTCCCCCAGAAGGTTGCTCTATTAGCTAGAAGAAAGCTGAAGACAGAAAAATCCAGCCAGGCGCAAGGAAGTTATTGCCCAGTTGACAGCTGCATCCACCGCTAACAGATATTGCATGACCACTACGGCACAACCTTGCCAGACTTGATGAAGGGGTATAACTTAATGAATTCTGACAAGAATAACCCCCCTGGAAACTCTTCTTGTAGCTACAGCAATAAGGAAAAGCTTTAGACAAAGAAACTGCCTCAACAAGCTTCTTAAAACGTCATGAAAGGCAAAATCACAGGCTCGAGAGATGAGTGTTGAAAAAGTGGTGGATTATGTTGAACAAAATATTGTTAGTTTTGGAGGAAGAGGGAGGAAGAGTGGTTATCTCTTATGCATCATCAATGGATGCAAACAAACTTAAGAGAATGTCTTGTTAAAATTACAGGAGGCAGAGACCATCACTTCATCTCCCTCTTAATGGAAATGCCTCATAAATACACCTTTCCCTCTAACAGACTTTCCTCAGTATTTGAGTAAATAAACCATGTACTTTTTAATCCACTTTTTTGCCCATACAGTGTGGAACACATTCTCCAAGTTCGATGCATAATAAATTATGGTAGCCTCAAGATAAGCAAGTGCAATTCCTTTATCAGTGTACCATTAGAAAAGCATCAAAAGGACTATTCACTCACAGTGTGCGCTATACAATTCTTTGCAGTGACATATTTTTATTTTAAAGACATAAAACAATAATCCAATAGATTATTAGCTCCATCACTCTTCCTCTCTCTCTAATCCCACATACACTCATCAAAACACATCTTAGAACATAGCAATGGCCCTTGGAAAGTTCTGATATAGAAATCATTTGTCTTTCAGGTAGTGGGAGCTAAAAAATATTTTAATTTCTGTGTCTTTTAAAATCAGTTTTTTCTCTTGAGAATGGTGCTGCAGTGTATAAAGAAATTTTTCATAACACTGAGATAGTCATGAACTCCATCTGGTATTAAAAGACCTAGTAGTCATGTCTGAGTAGAGATGTGCTGAATAGTTATGGCATATCCCTGACAAATCATGTTTTTATCCAGCTCAGTCTGAAGGAAAAGTAGATAAAGTAGATCATGAAATTCTATCCTAGACAAAAACCTGTATAAAATATCAGCTGCCAAGGTCAAACAAGTTCTTTCTTCACATGGTGTAAGTAGCCTAATTTTTAAAAAAAATCCAGGTAAAGGAGGGTCCTACATTCCCTATGAAAACACACAGGTATTGTCCAGATTTAATTGATGATAACTCTGTTTTTATGAAGGTCAGGATGCTCTTTTATGATTTCCTAAACTTATATTTCCATCCTGATTTCATGAATTCTGAGCTGGCTGTTGGGTTTTTGGGGCAGTTTGTTTTATGTTATAGCCCACTGAAGAAAATTGTTATTCTGGATATCTGGTTAAATTCTAGATTCCAGATATTATGCCTATGTATACAAAAAGGCAGATTTTGTTTTCTTAAAGGTTCAAAATTTGTAGGGAAATACTTTTTGCTTGTCTCTTAAAATAAGATACTCGCATCTTCAGTTACATTAGTAGACATATGACAGATAAAATTAAAAGGCTTTGAAATAATAGAACATGATAAACTTCACCTTCTGCCTAGTAAAGGTAGTGTTGAAAACAGTTTTTAGGAACATACATATTTATGCCAAAATATATATCTTTATATAGCATCTCACTTCACCCTCTACCAGACTGCTTCATTTGGTCACGGTATGAAAGCACACGCTCTATAGCATATATGACTGAACATACAGCTGAACAGCGTACAGTGATATTCCTGCACAGATTAAATAAAAAGGATCACAGCAGATATTTTTTAAACTTCCCACTTCTCAGTAAACCCAATTCAACACTAGGGCAGTCATTATCCACTTCAGGAACTGACAGCACAAACATATCTGTTAAACATCGGTAGGAACAGTACAAGAGAGACATGGACATACCGGAGAGAGTCCAAGGAAGGGCCACAAAGATAACAAAGGGACTGGACCATGTGCCATATCAGGAGAGAGTAAGAGCTGGGACTGTTCAGCCTGGAGAAGATGAGGCTCAGGGGGATCTTATCAATGTCCATAGATGCCTAAAAGGTGGAAAGAAGATGGAGCCAGGCTCTTTTCAGTGGCACCCAGTGACAAGACAAAAGACAATGGGCACAAACCAAACCACAGGAGGCTCCATCTGAACATCAGAAAACAATACTTTTTTTTTACTGTGAGGGTGACCAAGCACTGGCACAGGTTGCCCAGGGGGGTGTGGAGCCTCCAACTTTGGAGATATTCAGAAGCCATTTGGACACAGCCCTGGCCAGCCTGCTCTATGTGGCCCTGCTGGAGCAGCAGGGTTGGACTAGATAATCTACAGAGGTCCCTGCAAACCTTAACCCTTTTGAGTAGCTGAGCAATACAAGTTATCCTCACTAACAAGTGCTCTAACATTTCACTTGTACTTTTCCTTTCAAACTGTCTAAAGAGGGAAGGCTGAGAGAAGAGATACCCTGTAAAATGTTGCTCCTGCTGCTGCATTACTTTCTATGCTGATTTGTGGTGATTCTTTTTTAAAAAGCCAATCTGATTATAGCAAAATGAAGCAGAGAGGCGTGGTGGCTCTAACTCTTGCCTAACCTGCCAATTCATTCTGCTGCTTCTCAGTTAAGACAAGGCTAACCCTCTCCTCGTGTCCTGAAGGTCTCCCACAAAATGGCAGGAGAGGAAAGAGACCTGAACGGTGACGTTATTCCATGTCTAGTCTGCATCCCCTCAGAACAATTAACTTACAAGAAAGCTATACTTTGCATCCTGCTTTAAATCAATAATGACCAGCAAGTGTGTAACAAGTCTTGTGAAATCAGCTTAAATGTTGCACTCCAATGCAGTGTAACACATCATTTTATACTGCTAGGGTTGGAGAGGGGAAGCAGTTTTTTTTTTTATTATTTTTTTTATTTTTGTTTATTTTGTTTTTCCTGATTTCTACAGCTAACTGCAGTTAACAGACCTGTCCATAATACTTATAGTCCAAACCAAAACGCAAACTGTCAAAGCCACGTCACCCTTCCCAGGATACAAAGTTGCAATCTGGGGGAAAAAAAAATAGTCTGCTACAATTTCTGGAGTCCCTTCTGAAATTATTATCAGTGACTTTAAGCAGTTTATTAGTGTCACTGTCAGGTTCCAAATCTGTGAAGGCAGACATATCAATCATGTATAGCAACGATGACAGTAGCTGCAAATCAGGGGAAAGTGCATTAACTGCCAAGGCCTCCCACACATGGAAAAACATTTAACGAAGACAGCTGATTAACTCGTTCTCACACAGTCATTTATACTCCACTGCTGACTGCATTTCAAGAGTAATTTCCATTACTATAATAAGCATACTACAGGACTGGCTAATAGGAACAGTTCACAGTCTCCTTGCATCATATTAACATATTAAATACAACAGACAAGGAAGGGGTTCTGCAGAACATTCCAGGATCCTTTAGAAAACCTGTAGCAACAGGCGTGACAAACCCTCAGAGATATCCAAACCGCTGGCACACGCTGTCTGCAGAGATACCATTACGGCCATTCACAGTTCTCAGGGTCCACACCTTGTTCCCCAGCTGTTTCCTTCACCACACTTAACCTCTGCATGAATATCCTAATCCCTCCCCTGGCCCTTTTGCAGCTCGCTGTTCTCCCGATTCCTTCTCTGGGGCAAGTATGTGCACTAGGTTGTTTTGACTGTGAAGGTATTAGTCTCTGTGGTTTTAACTTCCTTCTTCCAATGCGTGAATGTCTGCACAGGGATTTCTGAGGGTTTGTTTTATTAGTCATGCATGATATTTATATCGTTCTATGGCTCTTCCTCTGGTTTTCATACACTACAGTTTAAAGCATTCAGAAGAATACATGAACAGCTGGGAAAAGGTATGCAATTTTCTGTCTGGTCTTTCTGTTTGAACACTGCCTGCTTTTTTCCTGGCAAATGAGCTGGTTAATTCTTTGCAGACTCTGTTCCTGAAGCAGCTCTTGAGGAAGAGCCCTTGTGTCAGATCTAAAAAGTCCTAATAAATCAGCATCTGAAAATGATAGTGTGCCGAAGCGTGGCATGCATGAGCCTTTACAGAACTGCATGCAAAAGAATACTTTCACTTCACTATCAAGTCTCAGCCAGCTGGAGTGCTCTTGACTGGCGGTCTTTTTGACTGTTAAAGATCATCACAATTTTTCCTTCATTTCACCCATGTAAAATCACTCAAGGAAACAATACGAGTAGCTTGGATATCTCTTGCCATCAACAATATCAAACTGAACGCCAACTGAAAAGCTACTTCACACCTGAGCTTCCACAAAGAGTTTCCCTAGAAGCCAACAGCAGTCCTAGAAGAAATTGAACACACTGTCACAAAATCTCCCCTGTACTGTTTAAACTTCCCGCTATTGCAAGCTGCATCAGTAAGTTATTGACAAGTGTGGGTTTTCATACAGGGTCATCAGAGAAGATAATATTTATACTGCGAACGCAGCCATTGACCATAACTGAATTCCAAGAAAGCAGGAAAAGGCTCTATAGCCCATTGGAAGATTTCTGTTAAGGTACAGAAAAAGCTAATGAAGACATAGAAATAACTAGTGATCAGTTCAGAATTCATAGACTTCAATATCTGATACAGAATTTAGGGCCAAAGGAGATGATTAAGACACTTACTGTGACCACCCTTATGTCCCAAGATTTTATATTTTGTTTAGAACCCACATACTAAGATGAAAATTTGTGCTTAACTTATCTCCTAGAAAAATGTGCAAAATTGAACAGGAGACAGTGCATGAAGAAATCGTTATTACCTTGAATGTTTTTTTCCAAGGCTCAGTCATCCTCACTGTAAAAATAATGTGACTAAGTTTGACTATGAATTTTCCTGGCTTTAAATACTAGCCAGGTACTTATTGTGTATCCTTCTTCTAGTAGATAAAGAAAAAATTAAGGAGTTAGCAGTACTTTCTCTCATTTGATCTGCTTAAGCCCTACAATCAAGTTGCTTCAGTCCTGTTCTCTGCAATGAGAGATGACTGGGCAGTCTTTTTGGTTTATGAGAGAGCTGAACCATGGTTGCTAGGCCCAAGAAGGTGATGAGGTTACAGATTTATTTCATACAGATAGGCCATTAACATGAAATCTGAACTCAGCAAAGATATATGGAAGACAACACATGAGCTGAAGAGAAAGATGAGGAGAAAAGGGATAATGAAAAGGGTGAATAGCAACAGATGAAGGGAAGGAAGAAGGATGAAAAACATGCTACACTGCATATATATATATATTTATATATTAAATTTCCAAGTTCTTAAGTTCACACTGAGAGGAGTATTTTGACTTGGGAAGAAAGGAAAAAAAAAAACCAAAAAACTTCCTAACTTTTTACCTCTTTTCCTTGTTACACCAGAATTCCCCTCAAGGCAGCACATGATCTGGATTAGAAACTACTTTCTTTGATTCAAATGGGTGTTACAAGCAATGGATTATAAGCACCTCATTAATAACAATTACCAGTTTCTGAAGCTCTAGCCAGGATCCCTATTTATTATGATATTAGTTAATAGGGTGAACATTTCTCTCTTAGCCTTCCTCATCTCTTGCTGCCAGAAGCAAGAGAAACATTTTTCAAAGACAACAGTCCTCTGAATGAGGCAGGCCCCATATCCTGTGGATATGCACCTGTGCAGCATCAACAACACTGTTGGTGTTGGTGATACAAAAAGTGCATGAAAGCAGCAGACTGCCTCTTCTTCTAAACTATTCCATTTTTTAAATCTAATCTGGTTTTTATGCACACTTAGATTATGAGAAAAGCACATTCTGGAGCATAGGTCTAGCCAGAGCTATTTTCTATGTCTTATATGGAAAGCAACCTTCAGATCTACCTCAACTGTGAGTTCAAAAGGCTATCCAGAAGTTTGTTTTACAGGAAGATTCTAAAAAATAATTCTTTACAGTAGTAGATTCACTCTGTCTTTTTAAAGAGTAGCTGCTTAGATGGTTACAAACCATTATATCCATAATTTCCGACACTCTGAACTAACCAGAACAATTCCAGTGCAGGTCATGCAGATTCACTGGTGAGATGCTAAATGTAAACTAGTCTCAACTGCCCAAACAGGCTTTATTATTGCTTAGACCAGATCTGAAGTAGGTTTTATCTGTGCAACCACAGGACTATATGCTTGTAAATGTGTGGACATCTCTTAAGGTAATTAAGGGGACAGAGCTAAAATTGTTCCTGAGGTACAACATCCAAATAGTACACATAAAGACAGGTATATTTGTTTACAAGTTTTTTCCACATATGGTTGAAAACCAGATGATACACCTTCACCCTGAAGATTCAGTGCTAGTATGAGATGTATCTCAGATTGAATATTCAGTTCACGTAAACACAAAAATAAATCAGGGAGAGAAAGGAGGAAAGAAGTCAGCATTGCCAGGCAAGAAAACACAGCTTTCTGGAGCTGGTAAGTCAAAGTTAAACATTCCTGAAATACAAAAGAAGCAAAAACCTGAGGGACCCCTAAGATTCAGTGAAAGGCATGCATTAAAAATAGTCACTCTTGGTGCAATACTTGAGTTTACTAACATAAAATCAGGTGGGCCATCTGGAGGCATTTATTTTGGGAGCAGTATAAAACAAGTCTGCACATAAAAAAAAGCAACTACTCCAGCTATGTCTGCAACCATTTGCATTTATTTTGGGGGCATACAGAACCCTGAAGGTATGTTTCCTTATACTTCTGTGCTAGAAGCTGCAACGCACTTAAAGCAAATGAAGTGCCTGAGTCCCATTCAATAGCAAGTGGAAGTCTATCTCCCTAGTCCCTCCAAAATAACCATCTTGATGGTTGAAGAATGCATTATCCTCTGAGGGCTGTTATTGTCATCTCTTCAAATTCATTATTGCTTGTATGCATTCTTACCCTGAAAGTACCCTCAAGAGAAAATCTGATAGACATGTTGAAACACAAGTTTTGCAGCTGCTTGCTGAAGAGTTTGCATTTTATAATGATTTACATAAAAATTGTGTAAATACTGTACAAAACTTACGTACCATCATTTGATATCTAATGTTTTAGACGTTTGGTTAAATTCTGCCTTATATATCTGTTTAACATTAGCCTAAAGTGAATCCTGGTTAAACGCTGAGGAACTTGGCCCTTCCTCCTCACATTCTGTTTTCTACAGCACTAAGTTTTTCTCAGAGAACACTTCATTAAAATAAATCTCATATTTTGCTACCATCTTATAGTTTACCTCATGGTGGCAGAAAAGTGATGCCAAATAGTTTACTGAGCCTTGATACATTTCCTCACTGATATCGGCTCATTTCAACATATCCCTTGGTTCTCTTTCTTAACACCATCCTGTAGATTATTCTTTTAGAGTGGTGGGGTTTTTTTCTGTACCATTTTGAAGCATAGTGTGAAGCCATCCATCACGAGTCGGAAGCAATGTATCCCACTAATGGAAGGCCCACTGCTTCCAGCTGAGTGAGCACATCATCCGTCTTCTTGAGTGTGCCACAGCACTTCCACCCTTCGCGTCTCCCCTGGATGTGGTTTCCCTCTGGCTGGAGCAGCTGTCCAAGGAGCCCCAGGGCCAGCCTGGGGCGGTAGGGCTTGCTGCCCCGTTTCCTGCTGTGGGTGAGCTGCCTTTCTGTCTAAATAATTTCCATTTTTTTTCACTCACTCAGATTATTTATCAGCTTTATCTTTTATCTGAAGCTACACTTGCTTCTGTAACTGCCTCGCTACTACTGTGGTGGTAACCCAGAAAATTCACCACAAAAAAATCAGAATAAACCAGAATGCCCAAATATTCCCCCACAACCACAACTACATACTTTGTAAATATTTTTAGTTTATAAGATTAAAACTATGATAACTTTCCTGGTTTTTACGTTCCCATGCAATCTTCTACAAATCTGGTTTCAAGAAGTGATCTTCCATTAATTGCAAACTCAGTTAATGGCAGGTGCAACCGATGGCGTATAGACATTCATCTACCTGACTATACTCACAGGACTCATTTAGTCTGAATGTTCCCCAGTAATCACAAAATCAATAATCACCTTCTTTTAACAAGTTCCTCTGTATGTGGAAGTTCTTTAATAACTTCCTCCACTTCGTGCATCACTTCTCTGTGACTGTTCAGAGGTTTTCAAAAAGAAGAGTCTTTCCAAAATGAGGTATGATTTTATCTATTCTACAACACCTACACTAGCAAGATTCTTTGCAGCATTCTGATCAGCCTGAATAGTTTTTCATTTTTTCTGCCAAGATTCTCAGTACTTGTCCAAATGTACTGAAAAGTCCAGAAAATACATCAAATGATGGCTCAGTGGGGGTTATTTTGAAAGAGACTTTGCAGAGCATCAGTTCCCCAGACTTCTGTTTTAATGACATTGTTAGTGTCCATGTTAGACACACCATCCCCACCTCCTACCCTTGGTCACAGGGGTTGTTAACTGAAATGTTAATGTTAAACAGTGATTCTGGCCTCAGAAGTACACTTCTGAATTCACAATGTTTGAGAGCATCCAAAATTAGGCAAGAGGAGTTTGCCCCTCCCAAATAAAAGGCAGCAGATTCAGTGTTGCTTTTGGATGAGAAAGTCAACTACCTTTTAACTTAAACTGGCTTTGAAAACTACTTTCTTACTCTATATACTCTCACTATAATTTTTCATGTCATCTCATTGTAAGATGTTCTGAGTGGCTTTCTCTCTCTTTATTTTTGCAGTTACTGCTCAGTAACTGTAATCTTTCAAATGAAGTAGAACTCCTCAGTATTGCTGTATTAAGGGAAATTATAATAGCCTATTGACTGCAGTTTAGTCAATGATCCATTCGTTATTCTGTCTGAAAGGCTTCTGGAGTTTGTAAAATAATGTATTTGATTATCACAAAAGTCAATATAAGCACAAATGGGGGACCGCAATGAACTAAACCAGTTAACATAATTAATGCAGTTGTGAAAACAGGGTATCAAGCTGTTCATCCTGCCCATTACACCTAAGGCTGAACTGTTTTACTAAGCTAATAGTTTGCCCAAATAATCGGGTATAATCCCACAATAAGGCATTTGTCATTCCAGAGATCCTTAGCCTTAAATACTTGTGAGCCCACATTTTACACAGGTGGAACAACCAGCATTAACATTTAAAAGGTGAGACATGGTACCTCATATACTTGGTAGATGAAGCAGCTTTGTTGATTATTTGACTTTAAATGTCAGGACCCCAATCAGAAGACAGCAAAAGAGAGAGACTGTGCATTAATGTTAGATATTTAATTGGATGATCCACTCCCACACCACACCTCTGTGATTTCCCACACCACATTCTGATCCTGATTTTTCAGTTCAATGTAATTTTTTTTGCTCATTATAAGAACAAAGAACATGAAGACAAGAGAGCTAAAAATCAAACTAATAGAAAAGTAATGGAGTAAAGAATCAATCTACAAATATTCATTTTCTCCTTAATTTGATTTTACAGGACCTCCAGTACCAACACCCCACACGGACTACTGAGAGGTCACTTTGGATAAAATCAGATGGACTAGAGATGAACTAGAAGACTTATGAGGGAAGCAGATGCCCTGTTCATTTAGGAGTCTCTGCCAGGTGAGAACTGGCAGAGAAAAGCATCTACAACTAACCTTTCACCTTACCTCAAGAAAAACATCACTTACCTAGCAGCAACCACATATTTCTATACCTCCTGCAGTCATATCATTCAGACTAAAACATACAGAAAACACTTGGCTTTCAGACAAACAATGGGGAAGGCAGAGTG
>JAVJGJ010000047.1:105693287-105709133 GCA_035590215.1 Microhierax caerulescens
AAGTGTTCCCCCTGAGGCAGATGCTGAAGCTTCCTTTCATGTTCCTGCTTTTTTAAAAAGCAACATGCAAACAGCAGTCCTGTCTGGCTTCAAACTCAGGGCTGCATTATTTCATCCTAAAATAGCTGTAGCAAATACTCATCTCACTTAAACAGTATTTCTTTTGTACTTGATAATATTTCTTTTAGCCATTAAAGCTTTTTTAAAGTACTGTTTACCAAAATTCCTGTCTTCCTTTTTCACCCAGAACCAAATTATCAAAAGAGAGTTTTAAAAGAGAGTGGAACTGCTTTTAATCACTGTTGTGTTTTCCCATGTCCTCATATTTTCCTGCTTCATCCTTTCTAATGGCAAATTTCTTCCTCAGACATTCTGCACTTTCCCAGAATATGTTTTTGAGTACTTTAAAGGCAACAAACCAGCACTGATATTTTGGGCCACATATCTGCCACACACTTCGAGCCTGTTTCCACTATGCTTAACAAGACTCTTCTGCTCAGTACCACCAAATGGAAGTTAAACTCCACTGAAGTAAAAAAAAAAAAAAAAATGGAGTCAGCTATTCTGGCTAGCAGTATATTCACTTGGGTTTAAATTATTTTTTTTTCTCCCCATTGGGTGTAGTCAGCATGACTTTGGTTCAGTGGTTACTCTGGAAATTTGTATCTGTTAGAGGATTTCTATCCTACAGCATAAGAATGGCATCCCCAGGTAGAAGAAAAAGAGTAGCACTATTGCCCTCAGGAATTTCAGCAGTTGTTAGCCTTCCCCCAGAGACTATGAAGAAAGTTAGAAGTTGTGGTGCAGTCCTCAGTCCTCTGGAAAACGGCTGGAAAGCATTACCTCGTGTCATACAGTCTAAGCCCTAGCCATCAGGTAACACTGACACGTTATTACTGTAATCAAGATTCGAGTCTCTGCTGTTGAAAAAAAATACAGTATGAGATCAGAAAAGGGCTTATGCCAGTAGAGAACAGCACCAGTGTCAAAAGAAAGCACAAGCAGGTAAAATGCAGCAGATAACAACTGAAAACATAGCAACGTGAAACATGCTCCTGTCAGATTTATATGCACTAGTTTCAATTCAGCTGAATTCTTTTCGATCTTGCATAATGAAAAGGGAACACCCAAATTATCTTCTTAATTCACCAGTTTGTCACGCCTTTTTATTTTGGTTCTTTTTCTTGATTATGGCCCTACACTTTTAGTCTATTTTTATACAAAGCTATTTCCCTGTGCCTCAATCACTTTCATCTCCTCTATTAAGATCAATTCTCTTTTCATAACTTCTTCCAGGAAGAATGACCAGACTTGACCACAATATGAAAAATAGAAGTTTTTTTCTGAAATGTGCATGAGGACATTAGAGCATTTGTAGAGTTTTTTCCTACCCTGTTTAAGGTACATCCAGTCTGTTGTTGTTTTGCCTAGTACAGAGGTCCTCAAACTACGGCCTGCAGGCCAGAGATGGCCCCCCAGGGTCGTCAATCTGCCCCCCCCCGTCCGGTATTTACAGACACACACACACACACACCACACAACCCCCGCCGGGTGTTGGGGGGGGGGGAACCAAGCAGCCTAAGACAACTGCCTGCCACTTGATCGGTGTGATGGCCCCCTGGTTAAAAAGTTTGAGGAGCCCTCGTCTAGTGCTTTACCCTGAAGAGGCCTTTACTGGGCCTTTAGGCAAAGGTTAATAGAAGCTCAAGGCTTTCCCCTAGTTCATAACACAAAGATGCAATTCTGCTTACCTACAGCTTTTTTTCTCTTACAACAAAACCTTCCTTGTTTGTTTGTCAGTCCTTTTCTGAAAGTGTTCATAGGCCTTAATTCATTAAAATTTA
Source organism: Microhierax caerulescens (assembly GCA_035590215.1). NCBI lineage: Eukaryota > Metazoa > Chordata > Aves > Falconiformes > Falconidae > Microhierax > Microhierax caerulescens. The sequence continues at coordinate 105,695,132 of JAVJGJ010000047.1, forward strand.
GTCCTTCATCTTCCCAGTGTTGCATGAAGATCTTGAAGTTCTAACTTCTCTTTGTAACGTTCAGAATTATTTCAATTCATTCTTCTACATTTTCTCTCCACAACCTAAACTTAACTCTTGTATGATCTCTCAAACTCTGTACTTACTACACCTTAAGCTTGGTTTACAGTCTTGGTTTACTTTCCCAGCGGTACATATGAGATCCAGTACTTTTGTATTCAACAAGTACAATTAATCACTGCACATTGCCATATTGATACTCCTGATTATTGGAGTCAGGAGACTGCATCTTTACCTATATGCTCATTTTCTAGAATAACTTTGCAGGCACTTGAAGAATAGATCAGCCTCCTTTACTTTTTTATGAAGAAATCAGTGGAGAGAAAAATCCTTAGACACTACAGCAACCAATGCTATCAAACTACAGGTAAACTAAGACAAATAAACAGAGCTACACTATGTCCAGTCTCTGTAAAGTTAGCTCTATAAATAATTTTGTCCCTGCTTCTCTTCATCAGTACAAAACGATTTTGGCTTCTTACACCTGGATTCATCCTGTCTCATTTTAGCCACTTACCTGAAGAATCTCAGTCTGAAAACTCTATCACAGAGGAGACATGGGGTAATACCAGAGGGACAGTCCAGACACGAAGTAGGCTGAATTGCCTTCAGACATGCCTATCAATCTTCATCAATTATAGAGGTGCTTAAAGTAACTCAGCTCTTAACTCAGGCATTACAATTAAATGTCTGGAGCTAATTGTATGTAATGTGTTTCCAAATCTGATTTAAATCAGGGAAAAAGCCAAAGGATCCTTTTACTGACTGTCAATCACCTCTCTGTCAATAGTTCTCACTTTGCCATGGTGCGTGTGTGTGAACCTTTCCTCTACTCCATTTTGAAATGATCATGTCAAATTAATAAATACTTTTTATATTCCCTTTCTCTTCTGTTCCAAGAACAGTAAAAGTTTGCTACAATACCTGAATACTTTTTTCTACCCAACATTCTTTCTTCCAGCTATAACATGTGAAACTCAGTTCTGTGTACTGGCACCTGAGAAACCGTGTCACTACATTCAATTAGTGTCATCTTCTTTTCAACATATGGTGCACATTATTCACATAAAGTACTTTCCCTAGCCCTTTTCCAATTTTCGACTTGGCAATTGTATTAATTACAAATGCAACATGGAAACTTTCAAAGAGGGGGGAAAAAGCATCCCTAGGTTATTTCTTTGAAGAATATTTTTCTGGAAATAACTAATGCAGAATATGAAAATGCAATAATCTGATTTGCAGCAGAGATGTTCTTTCTTCTAAGATTCCAAATAAATCACCAAAAGCTTTCAAAGCTGACATTTAATCCATGAATTTAAATCATTTCTAAGATTTATGATCCGGTAGAAAGACAGCTTCAATTCCCCATGCCCTTCCAAGATTTTAATGTATAGCTAGCAGAAAATTCATTTACACAGTATGCTTTTCATAGTAACAATATCATTTATTGATAAGACTTAAAAAAAAAAAAGATATAGCTGGTTATGTTCTTTTTTATTCATTTGTCTATAAATAATAAAGTGAGGCTGAGTCAACACTTCACACTTGCATAAACCTGTTGGTTAATACTTTTTCTAAAAAAAAAGGAATAACCGGAACTTTGTAAAATAACAGGAAGAATTCAAATAGCAGTAGATTTTATCTTAAATAAAATGTTTGATGTATGTACAACCAGATTAAAGTCAAAGTAAGACTAGTCCAGCTCTCCCCCGCCTCATTTAGACAGAAGGCTTCCTATGTGCCCTCTGTTATTCCCTAGGAGTGTTACCTTGCGTCTGTGGCATGGACAACATGCATTTCCAATACCTTAAGAGCTCAATCTAGGAATGAAAACTAGAGAATACCTGACAGCTTGTCAACCTGTGGCATTTTAATACTGGTAGGTCAAAACAGTACTCCCCTATAGTTCTTTCCTTAATGCTAGCATCTTGGTATGCTTAATATCAACTACATCAGAGACAGAAGATATCTATGTGACCTTCTGGAGTACTGTATATAGTTTTTCTATGTAGTCTTATAAAGTATCGTGTATTGGTGTCTCACCTTTCCCGTTGCACAAGGACTCCCACTTAGGCATTTCTATTCACTAATGTGAAATATTTGTGTGTAGGATTATAAGTTTAAATAAATAAATAAGAGTTTGCTACATTAAATGTACAATGGATACAAATAAGAAAATTATGAGATTGGACAAGAGGTTCTCTATTACACTGAATTATCATCAAACAATCTTATGCTCAGTCAGACCTTATCTTCCCTAATGTCAACTGATCATCAGACAGCAGAAAGATTTTTCTTTTGTAGGTGTCTTAACTCCCATAACGAAGTACCTCTATTTTTATAAAGACATCTAAAGAATAGAATTCCATCTCCAGGCATCATCTGAGATTTTTAGGCTGACAGCTAAATGTATATTGACTGCTACTGGAGCCAAGTTAGAGTCCCTTTTAGGACTTAGTGTAAAGTCCTTCAGTTGCACAATAAGAGCTTTTAGCTCACAGCAGATTCACATTTATTAAAAAGGCACTCTTCCTTGAAAACATCAATTTAATTTTGTAACATGTTATTTTATTTTTAACCAAAGGGGAAAAAAGTTACCAGTTTTAATTAACCATGTTAAATTCTATTTCTCTCTCAAATCAAAGGATGCAGTCTGGATTCAAATGACTAATCTCTCTTCCCTGATAAGGCAGGCATTGGTACTGCTTCAGGATGGCTTACTTAGACATGCACTTCACCTCAGCCTCATTAATGCATGTGTGCTACTGATCCTCTTTAGCAGTCCAGAAAAAACATGTGCTGCTACCAGACTTCAGCTTTACTGGCGGATATTTCTTCCCTTGAGTTATACCTGTCTCTTAAAACAGGTTTGAGTAAACAGGAGCAAAATTCTGTTATCAAAACAGAACCACCAAAAACTGTGTTGCTAGATTATGGATGTTAGACTAAAGTACAAAATACGCTTTGTGGACCTTGAAGTAAAGTCATAACATCCAGCAAGAACTCCACTTGTGAGCATCAAGCCCTTCTTCTATGCCATCATCCACTGTCAACAGAAGTCAAGGTGAAACATCATGTTTGCCATTCTGAATATTCAGATTTGTAGTTATATGCATGCCATCCCCAGTAGTTTGTTTGCTTTTTAATGGTTTCAAATTTGTGAAGCATAATATGAAAACTCCTAGCACAGGGATATGCTACTGGGATAAACAAATGTATTTGCATGAGACTGTAATAAAAAGTACTATTCAAATATAATAATGGAACATTGTTTATGGTAATTATTTGTTAATGCCTCTTCTCAGCTGAATTAGTTTAAAATAGCATTTTGATCTTAGTTTAGCCCCTTTTGCCATTCCAAGACAGTCCTGTAATTTACATCAGAGAATAATTGCTCTTTCTGAGATAATGGGAATTTACACACAGGCCCTGGACGCTGGGTTTTAGCTTTGGTATTTTGGTCTTAAATCACAGCTTTCTGCATCAAAAAGTAAAAAGTGGTGTCTCCAGAGGAGATTCATCTGGCATGCTGGATGTGCAATTCTTGCTAACGACATAATTGGCTTGGTAATATGTCCTCTGTGTGGCTTTCAATAAACCTAGAAAAATCCTTGATCAACAAAAAAGCGACAAACAGCATATATTTATATATATATTTCAAAAATAATGTGTAATTGATGCATCTGCAGTAATCCCACAAGTCTACTGGAAAACTACAGGTCTGGAAGGAGGTCTCTTCCTGCCCCACCTCCCCCTCTTTTTGTTTTTCCAGTTAAAAGCTTTCCATCATTGCCTCAGAATGAGTTTCCCAGCTTTTATGTGATACCACAGGCTTTTAAAAACAATTTATTCTCAACCAGTTCCAGATGTAAGTCCCTCAGAGGTGCCAGATTAGCTGTTTTTCCTTTTCTTCCCACCCGCTCCCCCCTCCTAGTTATTCCTGATAATTTTCTCTCCTTTCCCCCCTCACCCTCCTCCTTTTTTTCCCATGGAATAATCAATGACTCTTCTGAGGACTAAGGTCTTCGTCATGTATTTGATTAGTGTAGGCATAAGTTAAGAGGTAGGCATACTAGCAGATTTTAAATTAAGCAGTTAAAACATTTTTTCAAACACTACCAAACCGAATAGAAATTTGAGATTTTTATTCACTTTGAGAAATAAATTTCTGAGAAGAAGTAAGAAAGGAAATAATTGGGGAAAAAATCCTTTAAAAATGTGGATTTGTAGGTCAGAAGCTGAGGCTGTCAATCCATATATTACTCATCCTTCAGAGAAAAATGAATTTGACTATTTCAGTGTGAAGAATGCACCAGTATTGCATTGACATGATGAGCCTTGATCAATGCATCTGAAAGCTTTCTTATTAACCTTCTCTACTGGACAGAAATCATCCTTTACTATAAAATTGTTCAAAAACCAATTCTTCTTAAGAAGAATTCTTCCCTTAAGAAGAAAAAATGGTATTAGACAACTAACCTGAAATAAAGAGGATGAGGCAGTAAGTGGTCAAAAGTAGAAAGAAAACTTGGAATTTCTGTCTTAGACTTCCCAGATGAATCTGAGGTTTGATCCAACCACGTCTGGAGTTGATCAATCAGCCAGGCTGACATATCTGGTAACTAGACTGCAAACACAACAACCTGGGTTGCCAAGCTTCCCACTCACAAGCAAGAAAACTTCCCGCAGTAAGGTCTAAAACTCAGAAGGTAAGGCGAATAGTGTATGTCAAGAGAAATCAGGCAAGCTTTATAATCTGGATTTGTGCTATGAAATTGTTCAAATTAACATTTCGGAATTACATGCACGTCTACTCAGAATCACTGTTTAACAGATACTCCTTTCATGCTTTTACAGGGCCCTAGGAATGGTGACAGCTTCCCATTTCATGAAGAAGCCTACTTCCCTAGGACTCCAGTTTCTAATCTGAATAGTTTATATGATTGCCTGAAAAGTAAGAACCTGTCCTTTCAATATTTCTCCTACACATAAGAACTAAAATTGTATGATATTACTCCGTTCCTACTTTTAAATATTTGAGCTGCATTTATATTTTTTCCAGTAAAAACAGTGTTTAAAAGAGCCAAGCATTCTGGAAAGCACTCTAACACACTTACTAAATCAAAGTGTCTATACAATCTTTAACTTGTGAGTGATTCTGAAAGCCAGCACTTATTCACAAGGAGACCTCAGGTTTGTTGCCAACACGGTCTCAGGGGAGACAGTCGCTGTCAGCAGGTAGAATCTGTTTCTGATCCAAAACTGTGTAGTTTCTAAGGAATAATTAACAAAATCTGCAAGATGTAAACTCATCTTAATCTAGATTTGAAGCTATGCAAACTGTAGGACAAAGTAAATATATATATATATATATATATCTCCAAAACCACAATAAAAGATAACAATCCTAAAAAGCACAAGAATGTTTTTCTGTCCTGTAGTAACTCAGGAATAAAGAGATGCTTCACACAGAACACACTGAGAAAGAGAGAGTTTGAGGGTTGGGTGTTATCAGAAGTCATTTGCACTGAAATGAATAATTGTGCTTTTGCAGGACAGCCAGTTGTTGGCAAAGAGAAATGCAAAGCTACATTAGAACTATTCCCAAAACAATAACACATAGCCTGCATGTCTTGATACTAAAGGTTTTCAGCTGGAAATATTACTGATATTGCTAGATTCATCTTACTATAGTGACTGATACATTCTTTCTTAGTGGGAGTGGGTCAATATATCTTTTTGTATGATCGTTACTAATCCAACCACATCATTCTCCTTTTCAGTACGCTGCTTTGGAGCACTGCTTTTGAAATGGTTCTTGCACCGATTAGTTATTTATTGAATATTTCTACATCTAGTGCAATAAAATGTCACTTATCTAATCTGATATTGTAGTTTACAAGAATATTTCCCTTAAGAAGTAGTTACAGCAACAAGCATTGCTATGGAAACATCTAAACTACATGGGATTGTACTGAACTACAAGGAGGATGGGAACAATTTTTTAAGCACATAGAAAACCTGTCTGTCTGCAAAATGATAAATGGTAGAAGGAGAAAGAACCTGATGGGACTTTAACAACTTGATTTTACTTTCATGCCCATCTAATAAAAAAATGTTCTTTTTTTCTGTGGCTGCAGCAAAAAATCTGAAAATTCACTAGAGACATGACTGAACAGAGCAAGGAGAGAAAATATTGCAAAAGCATGGCTTATAATATAGCAGAAATAACTCCTGGTTATTCCAAGAATATTCTATTTGAGAATATAAATATTCTGGTCACAATGCCCAAAATTTAGAGTGGACCGCAATTATCTCACATAATATTCTTAGGAGAGAGGCGAGAGCTAAAACAAATTAAAACTGTAAGCCCCAAGAAAGAGTGAGACAGATCCCTAACCTCCTCACATCCCTCTGAAGTCCCACTCATCTGCTGTCTAAAAGGTTAAATAGGTACTTTTGGGGATATCAGTATCTGCAAAGGTTCAAACAGAATCACACATGACTGGATGATACTCAAATCGCACACATAATTTGCATATATTGAACATAATTTGCAGCTCCTTCAGTATCTACCTTGACTGGAAGGACTGTTAAATTGCTACAGAGGCACAAATCAGAAGACAAGTCTCATGCTGCTGGTGTTACAGCCACCAGAGAATACACAAACTAAAGATGACATTTTCCTGGCTCAAAAAGCATTGCCTCAAACTCAAAAAAAAAAAAAAAAAAAATCTAAAGTTTGCATCATCTTGACAGAAACAGGACTTGACTTTCTAGAACTGAAAAGCAGTTGCTTGAGCACAGGAGTTCATGGCTTCATTATATCCAATGTGTGCAAAAGCAACCGAGTCCATATCAGTAACATATATTTTGTGCTTTCAAAGACTGTTTTTAAGAAAAATGGAAAGAAACATAAGCTGGACCTTCTGTGAAAAATAATTTAAAATAAAAAAAAAAAAAAGAAAAAGAAAAAAAAAGTGGATTATGATTTGAAACATTTCCCTAGAGGCTACAAAATTTCCAAACCTACGGTCAAGACGAGACATTAATTAAGATGCCAGATAAAACATATGAAAACAAACAAAAACTCTTGAAAAATGTCATTTAGAAAATGGGCTGGTAATAGCAATGAATATGAATTAGGCAGTGGGAAGCATAACCACTAATGAGGAAAGTTGAAAGTCATAAGAAGAATCTGTGACCAGCACAGTTAATGCCAAAGAAGACTCTTTTTATTACACTAAAAATGATCAGTATCTTAACAATTGTATTGGGACATTGTTCGATAAGCAAGGGCAAGTGTTAATAACAGAGACAGAGATTTTCAGTAAATATTTCTGCTATGTGTTTTGCTTGCAAAAAGTAAATTATGTGTGTACACAGTGATTAGGGTGAACCCATTCTCTTAGTAACAAAACAGAACGTTAAAACAGAAGCTATTTTCAATTCATTTAATTCGTAAACATTTTTGATGCAGCAAATATAGATAACTCTCAACCAATAGCTAGAACAGAACTGGTGTAGGCGATGTCTGAACTGTTGATGTGGATTTTCAGTGAGACCAAAGGCTCATTTCCAATACTTAATGATAATTTCCACAGAACCATGCTAAGAAAATAATCTTCTGCTAAGACTTAGAAAAGGGGAAGTGGGGCAATACCTGAAGTAATTACACACTTGTCATCCTGCGCTGATCCCAAAGAAAATAATCAAATAGCTGATAGTAGACTCAATTAAAAGACAGAAGTACAATAGAGTATGAATCTAAATGCTCATATATATATATTAGATCTCAGTCTAATTCAGTATTTTTATAAGATTACATTTTTGATTGATAAATGTTAACAGCATTATGCAATCCACTCAGATCTCTGTTAGGCACAACTAACTGCACGCTGCACAATATCTTGATTAATAAACTAGAATGCAAAATCAGCATTGCATACATTAAATGAATTAAAACCAGTCAAGGATAGGCCTTGTTGATCTCGCTGGAAATCCCTGCACGGTGGCTGTATTTCCAAGGGCATTGCCATAGAGCGGAGTTGCTGGCCCCTAGCTATTTAATATTTGTTATAAATCAATTGTGGGGAAGGAATCAAATTGCCCCAAAGATTAAGGGAATGGAAACTACTGAAGATAAGAAGTCATTGAGACAGAAAAGCATAGGTGACTTCATAAATCATAGCAAACATTCAGGATGGTGTGAGCAACGTCAAACTTCATGGAGCATTCCAGGTAGGCCATATTAGCTTGAGTAAAATGCTGCTGCACTTCAGACCATATTTTGGGCAACCCATTAGATAAGTTTTAACTCAGCATACAGATGAAAATTAAGCTTTCAGGGGAATTTCTAACACTGTATAATTCATAAAGCCATGTTTTGAAGGCAATGAGGAGAAATTATACCTGAAGCCATCAGACACCCAGAAAGGTGTAGCAGTGTACTTAACCTGGAAAATCCGTAAACACGTATGAAGACCATTGACTTGAGGATTTCCAGAAAAGAAGAACAAAGTAGAAATTAAAAAGAAAATTTTACAGTCTTAGATAACCCTGAATCATAAGTATGTGGTAAGAAATGAGAACAAATAACTCAGGAACAAAAAAAAACCAAACCCAACACCTGACATTTCACCTCTGTCTTAGGGATTCAATATCACTGGTGAGCATGGCAGAACTGTAAGAGACAAGTCAGACACATGGTGCTGTTGAGGTAGAATAAAAGCCAGCCTCCAAGCTTGCAGAAACTTATTTTGTATTCAGTTGATGAAAGCCCTGAGTAAAGCCTGAGAATGCCCATGTTGTTGACAATGAACTGGGCATGCTCACTTGAATACTGAAACGAAAGCATAGCAACTAAGTACTCCATTTGTATATTAGCTCAGTGTACGGATCAAAATCATTTAACCTTTTTACACCCCAAAACAGGTATGAGTGCCTATGCCTCTGAGCTCTTTAGAACACTTGGAAAGATGTAATAACAATGAAACAGGACCCACAAACTGGCAGAATTACATCCAGAACTTATAGGTATGGTGTGGATAAACAAAAGTCACTTCCCCATCTTACTATAAGAAGATTCTTATCACAGGGAAAATGTTTCCTCATAAAATGGCATTATAATTACAAAAGCAACAAATATCAAATGAGAATTGAACACAATCATTTTGATTAGTCTATTAGAACTTGTACTGTAAGAAAGGAGCCTTGTGAACGGCATGAGAGTACAATGATGATAAGAACTAAATGCATATTCAGTACACAGATCATTCCTGAAGACATTTCTTCATTTATTTGTTTTTAAATTGCAGCTTTTTTTTTCCATAGGAATCAATATTTCCTTGCAAAGTTAATGACTGCTAGAACACATTAATGAGCTACGTTAACAGGCAATAATGACGCTATTAATGTTTGTCACCCCTATATCTGTGAACTAGATTCAACAGAGTAAAAGTAGCACTATACTGATATGCCTATTATAGGTGAATTATGAAATCCAGAGTGATTTCCCAACTTAGATATTCTTAAATGCATTTTCATTCTTTATATCCAACAAATATATATAAATATATTATAAAAATAAAAATAACTTTATATCCAACAGTAAAATGTCAGCATCAGTTATCTCTCTTCTAACTACACAATAACAAAAACAGTTACACACACATGAAGCTTTGCAAGTCCATCTACGATTCATTTTAAATATTATCAGTAATATTGATAATATCTCTCCTTAATTATAAGCTTATGGAATTTTCCACTGGAAACCTTATTTTTAGTATTGTATTGCCTTTGCTGGACAAAATATCCAAAAGAGGATAGTCACTTACCTCAGGCACAGTAGAAATCTCACTTTTCTGTCTCAGGGGAAAGAGGTAAGCAATCTCCAGAGAAGGTGATTCAGAACACCCAGGTTTGATACCTAAAATAGAGGTTATAACTAATTTCTGGTACATATGAACTTATCTAAGTTTGATTCTCTGCTGAGACAAATTATAAACTTTAATAAAATAAGTTTCTCAACCTCTTTTTTCTCTCTTTGGTAGGAGTCCCACGATTCCAAATTAATGTAAAACTACAAATGTTCATGTTAATCTATAGTAAGAACTCTTCCAAAGATTACTTTGTAGCTAATTGTTGGAATTATTAAAAGTGATATTGCACAGAGATTATGAAATATATGTGGCTCTTGAATTGATGCTTTGGATCTCATAATCCCCAGAATTTTGCTGCAGTCAGACAGAACAGCAAGGTTTGTGCCGTATGCTGCTAGCATGCTAGAACAGCAAGGAAAAGGTATAGTATACCTAGGCTTTCCTTTGAAGAAGTAAGTAAGCTCTACTTGATCCAAGAGCAACATTCATGGTAATGTAAACAATAGTAATCTGTGAGTTAACTTCTTAACTGCACACCAGCCAATATGTGTCCTTAACCACATCACCTTCTTTTCCCCAGTTCATAATTTATCATGAACAGAGAAGCATCCCCTTTTGCTATAAGGAAGGCAGCATAGCAATGAGACATAGTACTTGTCTGAGGTGACCTCAGATAGTAACATTCCTGCCACTTTATTGAACAGTAGTGAAAATTAACTGCACGTATTCCAAAGGTAAGGGAATTTAGGGCTTATGGGCACAGGAAAGTTACTGCACAGTAAACCTCATGCCAATGGAGATGGGCCAACAAAGGAGTTAAGGAGCTAAAAGTGGGAACAGGGTCTTCAACATTTTGCCTTCTCTAGCTCTCTGTGTTTGTGGGAGGTGAACACAGAGGCTTCCTTCTGCCCCAAATAAATGGTTCAAACTGAGTGCCAATGCACTGCCTGCCTATAAACGTGCCAGTGATTCTGCAGACTGAGAACAGGTTTCATAAAGACAGCAGGCTACTTTCCTATCTGTTCATACTGATGTAAATTTTTTCTCCTAAACTGAGTTTTCTGCAGGACAAAAAAGGCAGCATTGGCAGATCTTCAATTCATGGAGGAGTACTCTGTTCAAAGGTCTTAGAAATCTTGGTTGGTAAGGAACAGAAATATTGATGTGTTCTCCCAAAACAGTTAAGCAGAAATGACTGAAGCACATAAAGCATTCTGAATCTGAGCCTCAGGTTTGAAATTTTATGGGTTCATAAAACTCCATCCATGATCACAGAAGGTTTACAAACTCCAGCTAACTTTGCATGAACGTGATGTAGCCAGAGAACAAAACGCCTTCCAAAAATCTACCCATCCTTTTCTGACAGGATCCAGAAACTTTCTTCTGACTTTCAGCACATGCAAAAGTTATGTATAAAAAATTTTCATTTCAAAAGGATTGATATCTCATGCACTGAACAGTTAGATTTCTTCTTAGAATCTGCAACCAGAAATACATTATGTAGTTTCACAATTCTGCTATTTTGCAAATTACTGGGATGAAAAGTAAAAAGAGATTTCAGGATAATATTTGAACAGCTCGCTATCATGTCCAGCTGTGAGTTTTTTTAATCATTTAAAATTTTGAAGTGGAAAATTCCATTCTCCTGTCATACTAGAAATCAAGTTAATCATCAGTTACTTTACTTTTTGGATAAAGCATTGGATTACTGCAACGTAAAAGTTTACATCGGAGATCAGGACACATCTTTTAATGCAGGTAATCTTGAATTTCTCCACTGAGAAATCTGAATACAAATTCATGAAACAAAACAAAGCACATCAGAAAATATGCAGGTTAGAAGAGTATGTTAAAGGGAACCGCTATCTTCATCTTTGCATATTTGTCTGTGTGAAAATATAATTGAATTTTTTCAATTTCAGGGTATCACCTTGATGCGGGAGAGTTAAGATCATGCACTCCTAATGGAACCTGATGCTTTAATCTTCACCAGAACTTCCTCTATTCGCTTTCACACACAACACTGCAGATCGAAATCCTTCCTGCATCTAGTCCTGACCTGGGATCCTTTTGCACGTAACTTGGAGTGCTGACAATCCGCAGTGTTACAAGTCCATACTGTGCTCTTAGACGGAGGCATAACGTATGTGAGACTGTCTTACTCTCTTCAACAAATCCTGTTTAGCATCACTGATTTTAAAACCAGCATTTCTCTTTCCCCAAGAACTAGCATGTCAGCGGAGCTCTGCTGGATGCTTCCCGCTCACCACACCATGCTATGATTTTCTACAGCTTTTCTCACATCCATAACTTATCTTTGGTGGTTTACTTCCAAATGCAACATAAGGTGAAAATGAAATTGAATTTGGATTTTGTTGGACTCTATTTAATAACAGTAGAGTATTAGAGAGAACTAGTCAGATAATCTTTAGTTACATTCATCAGCAAACTCACAAACTCGGCAAACACACTCACTTTTGGCTTGGTGAGTCATGCAAGCTTTCAATGCACCTGGACATGCATGGAGTTCAAAATTCAGTGCAAAATATCTGATATTATGATATCACTATAGTTCTCTTATGAAAATGTAAATTCCCTGCTGAGCTATACAAGCAAAACCACAAGACATTAAGTTCCCTCATCTCCACCAGGAACTAAGAAAAATGTGACAACGTTAATGCACTTGTTAACAGCACACATGCATAGGCACAGATAATGTGCCTCCCCATTATGTTACAACATATTAGTAAAAAGAACAATTAATACATTGCTCTTCTAGCACAATGCTAGGAAGAAGTGCTAATGCATTTTTTAAAAAGAGGTGTTTAATTTTCAGATAAAACTGCAAAAGGTACCAAAACTTACTACGAAGATTTTAAAATATTTATGCCACAAATTAGCAAAACTGTACCCTTTCATCTAGCCTATTCAAATTTCTTGACTAGGCAGTGTAATAAGAGCACGGAGAACATCAAGAAAGAAACTGTATAGGATATTAAAATGTAATAAAAATGCGAAACAATGAACTAGTCAGGATTACACTGCATAGTAGTTAGCTATTATTAATTATTTAAATCTAGAAGCTCTGTGAAACATGTATAAAACCAAAAACAAGGTCTTCATTTGTCATTTTTTTGGAGCCCACCCAGAATCTGAGCTTTTTGGAAAACTATCTTGAAACATTCATTTTTACAGTTAAAGTTTTATGCTGAAATCATAATAGCATGAACAGCTTCTCAGCTGAAAGCTTTACTTGATCGGCTGTTCTGGTGGCTGTCTTTTTTTCCCCAGTAGTTTTGCTTTCATCTGGGGATTTTTTAATGCATATTAGAGAAACAGCTATAAGTAAAGATAGGATCATTTCCATATAATGACTTTTGGAGCGAAAAGCACAAAGGTATGAAGAGCTTTTTGTGGTAAAGTCAGATTAAACTTGAAAATGCAACACTAAATTATGAAACAGGTTCCTATAATGTTCTTGTCTAAATGTAACTGGAAAATACAAACCTCCAAATTATGACTGCAGAAGAAAAATTATTCAGCGAAAGAAAAGCTGCTACCACTTGGCTCCATAAAATGAGCCCTTGGCCTCTATTAAATCAAAAGTGAGAAGCCCAGGTTGCCCCTTTATATCTTGCAAATTTGAAAGGAAGTGATTTAGCATGTTTCTGACACTGAAAAATTCTCACACTAAAAATAGCTTCACACAGTGAAGCAACAGGCATAGATATACATATGATCAGGAAATTACAGTGTAACTAATAGATTAAATGACCTCCAGGGGCAGCTTTCACGTGTGCTCTGAAAAAAAAACGACTACCTGGGCAACTGGTAGTGGCTTCATGCACTGACTCAGTATTTGCCACATTTGACCTCATACTCCGTAGTGATGTTAGTACAGGAGATTAGAATATGTAGGTGAGATTCAGCTTTGCTCCTCGCTTTTCCAGCGAGCTAGGCAATCACGGGCAAGTCAAAAGCCAACAAACAGAGGGTTATTAATTTTAATAACCTGTTGTCCAGTTTAAGGTGCTACTTCTCACAAATGCATATGGGGGAGT
>JAVJGJ010000047.1:105709233-105750490 GCA_035590215.1 Microhierax caerulescens
TTTAATAACCTGTTGTCCAGTTTAAGGTGCTACTTCTCACAAATGCATATGGGGCAGTATGTCACCTCCAGCTACAAACCAAGGTCTTCAGACCTTGCATCTGGTTTGCTGTCATAACTTATCTGGAAACTGCGAGTGACTCCTTTGTGACTCTGCTTTCCTTTAATTACACCAATTTGTCTTTATTAGCATTTTAGGTATGTGTTATTGACAAATATAACACTGATTAAATTAATATCGGACTAAAAATGCATTTTATTATCAAATACACATTAATATGCAGAGGACAGAAGCTTGCAGCACTATTGTAAGTCCCCAGCACATAGTAGCATTTGTTAATAGCTTATGTCAAGCACAGAAATGGAAGAACAGCATAAAAGCCTGTTAAAAGTTTGTCCACTTGACCACCTTCACCTGAACCAAAACCTGTACATCTTCTCAGCTGAAAGCCTTTTAGCTGTTACTTATGCTCCACTATATTTCATGTAAACATATCTATAGATCAGCCAGGAAGGCCTTACTCATGAGCACGGGTACTTTTTTGTTTAAACCAGTTACATCACAGAAGAAGTTGACAGCTGGGCTCATGTCTCTACCGTGTGACATCTGAAGTGTGTAATACGAAAGAAGAGTCATTCGCCAAAAGGCAAATAATCTTAAATGGTTAGCAGTTCTGCACAGACAGTAAGAAGGCTTTGATAGGTCAGGGCAAGAAGCGGAGATCATTCTGAACGCACCCAGTCCCACGGTTTTTCTCCTTTCTACATGGCCATCAGTGTCAGTTCTTTGTGCTAACAAAGCAGTCTTGGTTAAGCATGGCCACATAAATGGCATGCCTAGTAATTGCCAAATTCTGCCAAATAAGCCAGCTCACACAACATACAGCTTAAGTCAGCTTTACGTTGGATTTGAACTGATTGAAGAGAGCAGATGGTGCTAGTCTGGAGGGAGACAGGAGCGGTACAGGCAAGGCTGATCTGGCACAAAGTCTCCAGGTTTTCCAATGTTTTTCCAACGTTTTCCAAATGCACTTAAACCAGAAGAGGGAGGCAGATTAGGACTCTGTGCCACAGGACGACAGTGTTTTTCATCTAGTGCTAGGATTTATGTTATCATGCAACCACAACTTTAGCTAAAGTCTCTGCTGCCTTCATTCTGAAGTGATGTATTGATAAGAAAAATGGCTGTTAGAGAGGAGAAGATTACAGAACAACCCATAAGGGAGGATTCAGGACATGAGATGACAGAGGCTTGAATTGAAATACATAGTGTCTTATAGCTGGAGCGGTAGAGTCTATTTTTCTTGCTTTCTCTTCTTTTCCTCTACTGCACTGAATACCATATTTCTTCTCTTCCTTTGGCACCTTCCATAAATGTAAACCATCCTCTCTCTGTTCCTGAAATGGTACTTTATAAAAGAGAAAATGAAGAAATATGAAATTAAATTTCCACAGAAAGCTATTAATGTCTTTGTACCACTTAGACATCTCTGCCTTAACGTCCTGTTTGAGTAATACACAAACTATGTAAGGTATTGGCAGGAGCACGGGAGAGGGTGGTGTCATTTTGTTCTCAAGGCATTATTTGTCCTTTCTATTTATGTCCCATTTAATTACCATCCTCCCAGCAACCCACTCTTTCACTCTTCTGAGTCATTCAGTATGGGTGATCTTGGCACAACTGCAGCACAGCTGAATGACAAGTGCCTGTTCATTCACCCTCAAATCAAGTCCATGAGGGTCAACGTGCTCCCCTCAACTAAAATTGCTGGTGACACTGTCTAGAGATAACAAAATTTCCGTTTCCTCTTGCTGGTAGGACTGGCCTTCTGACTGAGCCAGGCTACAAAATGAAATCTTAGGAATGGGAAAAAGGGATGGAAAAAGGTGCTGGAATAGGATGGTGAAACCTATAATCATCCTTTAAGCACGAGCCAATGGCCAAAATTGCCAGAGATCAAAGCTATTGGGGGTGAGCTTCTCTGACTCCTTTTTAGTTCACTGAAAGCAGAAATGCACTTAGCATCTGGTAAAATTAGGTCCTGAGCTTTTTTCCCCCATGATCTGGAATGTCTCTGAACACACGGAGCACCTTTAATCTTTTATTTTATTGTTAATCTCTGGGATGTCTGCCACAGATATATTTGTACCATCCTTTTTTCTCTAATGTCAGAAAATGCATTTTTATTTAGTGGCAGGGAAGAAACAAGATCCCAAAAAATAATGCATTTAAAATGTTTTCTAAAGTTTCAATGTCATTCCCAGGTAGCAGTTAATGGATAAAGTATTATCTTCCCCGCCTCAAACAGCAAGCTCAGCAGAACTGCTGTAGACGACAACTAACTGCAGATCAAGAGATGTGATATTGCTTAATTAGCACAGGTTATGTGCTACCTTGAAGTAGATAAATTTGCCTGGCTAGAATGTTAAAAATCAGCTTTGTTTCCAGTCATGTGAGCACATAATCCCCAAGCCCTTCAGAAATGCTCACCAGTACCCATTCATGCAGCCATGTACCTTTGTCAGGTCATCTGGGCTGAAGGAAACCCTGGACCTTCTCAGTCCTAGCGTCATCCCCAGTATTTTTAAAAACTACTTCAGAAATTGAAGACAGAGATTTGATTTCTTCTCCCTTGTTTTTTTAAAGAGCAATGATCTGGAAAGGTTCATGGTGTTCTGACAGCAAGTAGAAAGCTTCATTTCTGTTGCTTGTATTTCATCTGAAGGAGTCACTTGTCCTGATCATGGTGCTACTAACTTATCCCTGTCACCAAACACTTCTCTTTAAGGTTACATTTTTTTGAAGTTACAGCTTTTTCTGAAGAGCAATTCTTTGCCTTAAAAAATGACAGGGTAGCATCATGTGATAGTAATGAAAGAGAGAGAGGCTTTAGCCATGTGAGTCAGCAAATTCCCTTTCCTTCTACTGACCAAACAAGAACCCTTTAAGAAGATAATCCAAAGGAAGATAAGATTTGGAAACCAAAATATGCAACAAAAAGGACTTTTGTTCATAAAGTTAGAAACCACCCTGCTCAGCTCTTAGTAGCAGACACTGAATGAGAGGAGACCTGGATCCTAACAGCGCCAGGCAGAAGGAAGCTCGGAAGCTTTCCTGCTCCGGGGCGAGGATGCCTGCCCCTTGCCTGAGCCTGCTGATTTTCTGTGCCTCACAAAGACCTTTCTGTCTAAAGCCTGAATGTCCTCTCACAAACATTAAAGCATACAGTTCAGTTATACCACTTGCCCCCCCAGGGCTGCACTGAAATGAATGTAGAGGCAGATGAATGAGGTCTGAACTCAAGAGATATTTCAGCATCCATGTGACATCAGAGCAGTACTCACTTACAACCCCAGAGGAAGGATTCTGTTTCCTAAGGCACAACGTGATGTACTGTCTTTGAAACTTACAGCTAGATACCAGTGCTGGTGAATTATGAAGTATTCAACAAGACAAAAACTTATACCAGGGTGGTGCGTATCAGTGGTCCTGAGGCCGTGATGTATTAACGTGCGCAAACTGACAACAATAGCTCAGGGAAAGCCTGAGCGCACGCAGCCCGAGATAAAGAAACAAATTGCAGAGCTCAGCTTAATAACCACAGTGGGTGGCAGCCAGCCAGTGCAGTCCATATAAAACCTTCAGAATAACTTCTGTCAGACTGGCATTAGGATCAGCTCCAGCCCAAGTGCAGGGTAACGTGAAAGATCTCTTCACACAGTGGTTTCACTCCATCGGCATTTCTTTCGAGGTTATCAATACTACAAGCAGACCAGCAGAGTTAACCTTTTACACTGAGGCTGACCCCGAAAGAATAAGCTACCTTTTCTAACTTGTCTCTTCTGTTGTCTTATTCCTTTATCTTTGACTGTAATCTTGCAAGATTTCACGAGCTAACTGAGGTTAGCTTGGGTCATTGGTTAGATGTGAGATCCAAGCCACTACAGTCAGGGTCTTTCAGTGGAGTTGCTATTAAAGGTGGATCTACAACAAACTCATTCAGCTGAGGTCTGAACTTCCAAGAGCTTGTGAATGCTGTGATTGAGGGCTTTGGTGCAGACGCACTGCTAAGTCAGAGCTGGACTGTTATTAGGGCATAAGGTTAAAGACATAGTGATACTGAAAGGTCTCAGCTACTCGGATTCATTAAAATTCTCACAACACTGCTGGAAGGGCACTTTTTCCATAATACACACAATCCGATCACATGCAATGCTATGGAAATCATTAAAGTTCTCTAATTACTTCCAAAAAGTGAGTGATGAACATTATAATCCTATTCTCTCGTTTATTTATTTTATTACCTTAAAAGTTCCTTCAAGATAACTCTGGGTGAGTATTTCTAGACAAGTACAAAATACTGTTGTTTTCAAAAATATTTTTCAAAAATACCAGGCTTCTGACTCGTCCTTGACCAAAAGTGATTTGTTGTTCAAAAACAGCATTGGAATTGCATTTAAATCTTATCATTTTAAAGTGACCCTGCTGGCTTTAATTCTACCAAAATAATCATGCAATGAAGTACAGAAATAATATCCGGGTAGTTTGAGGGCTTGAATAAAACAATTAATGAGACTGATTGCAACTTATTTCATGGCATCAGGAGAAGTGTAGCTATTTTCCAGTTCAGCTGAAGTAGAAATACTTATATTTCATATTAAAAATAAAGCAAGACTGCAAATACAGAGAATGCCTAGGGGCTAACTACTCAGAAGCATGTATCAAGAGTCTAACCAATATATTTAGTACTTTATTTAAAAGCCTATAATTGAAACTTATTTACTTTTTAGATATTATTTGCCTAAAATTAGAATCAATGTTAAAAATCGGTCATCAAGAAACTGATTCTGCATTAGAAAAAAAACCAACCACAATTTATCTGAAATAAATTTTTCACATTCTTCTGGACTTAATGAAACAGTCTCAGTCTGATAGTATAAGGGAGAAAAGCAAAGGGTGAAACAGTGTAATAGATCCTTTGTGGTTTCTGAGGGGGGACAGAAAAAACCTGACAAAACAGAAGCCAAGATTCTCCTGCCCACGACTTGTCTGCTTCTTGGATGTCAGAAAGTTCAAAGCATGAGAAAAAGTTTCTTCTAAGCACTAGAGAATGCCACTGTCTTGGAAGTTTGGATTTAGTAGTCTGGTTCAAATAAAAAGGAAAGATATTTCAGATTCTTCTAGGCTGTGAAAGAGATGCTTGCCCTGAAGGTTTTCATCCTGTGTTGTCATTGAAGAAAATGCATTTAATAACCATAACTGGCTGTAAGTCATGGACTGCTCTGTCCTTTAATTAACATCCTACATGCCCCAAAACTTGGTTCATGACACATCGTACATTCAAACAAGCAATCTGATTGAAGGGCCTTCCTCAGAATTGCAATTTTAAACACACGAAGGGCCCATCAGAGAAAATGGGTATATTTCCCTTCCTGACAATCTATTGCATTTTGGGAAGCAAGGCCAAAATGCAGAAGACCCCAAGGTAAGGCCCACTGTGGCTTTCCAGCCACGTTCCTGTTCATTTGGCCTCCATGCCAGGTACAACAGGATAGCATACGATGCACGTAAAACTGCCAGGTTTAGCAATTACAGACCGCAGCTGAAGATATCTCTGTGCTTGAAACAAACAGAAAGTTCAGCAGCTCCTCAGGTTTGACATCTTTACTGCAACTGAATCCACGTAACGTAGCTTGCAGCTGAAGCCATGCTAAAGCTGAGGATAGCTAGTGAAAGTGGATTAAAAAAACCAAACAGGCCTGATGACAGACTCCACCAAGCCTTGAATTTTCTTATTTTTTAATTCCCTGAAGAGGAGGCCACTATGCTCCTGAAGCAAACAGGACTTTTATTATTGACTTCAAAATAATGCAGATTCTCATCTGTACGGCACGTGCCTGTGCTGTCACTGACCTAAAACTGACATGTTTAATTTGAATTCGCTGAAGCTCCAGAATTTAACATCTTCCAAATCCTGTAGCATAAACGAAACACTGGAGTGAATTTTAAAAAATTATAAGAGATAAGTACTGTATTTTTAGAAACTTTTTTCTGTCTGCCACCTTGTAAAGACATTGTTAGTTCCCAGAATAGGGAATTCCTTATCTTATTACTGTAACATTGCTCTTTTAATTCTTCTTAATATGCAGAAAGAAAATTTCTTAACACAATGCTCTATCACAGCAGGTGCAATTGCAGAAGAGTTATGAATACAAAGCAGAACGGCAGTAAGTTAGTAGGGACATGTCATTTAAGGCTCTTTTTTAGTTCAACTGCATTACTGAGAACGGGAGAGGAAAATACCTGTTACTAGTCTGGTTAATATTTACATCCTACTACACGGCCCATTGGCATGAAGGGATCTCTGTATTCAAAATACCAGATGTTGCAGGAGCAGTGCTAAAAGATAAACAAATTGACTCAGAGATCATATCATATACATACTCAGACACACGCAGCTTTGAAAATTAGAAAATTCAATATGCTTCTATCCTAGATGAAACACTTCTTATCAACTTTCCTTTGTACATCTCTGATCTTGTTTGAAGATGGGGTCCAATCACCACGTGATAAGAAGAAAGGTTGACATGCTATTTTCTGCTATGCTGTAGCCAGGAGAGCTGATGTAGTGAAGTCAGAGCTATGCCCTTGTGTAGACGAGGCCTCCTCTCTCCTGTAAAGAAACCTTTACATTTCACAGGCTGCCGCCGAAATCTTCACAATCAGTTGCGACTAATATAAAGCTTGCAGGAGCAAGCCTAAAACAGCAACTATGAGTCCTTGGCTCTTTCCCTGGGGCGTTAATTTGTATAAGCATAGATGATGGGTTAAATATTAGCATTGTTAACTGCTCCACTGAAAGAAAACAAGGACAGGCAAAACTGCAGCGGCATGTCCTGTGCAGGGAGGTACCCCATTTTATGAATAACAGTGCTATCCTTCCTTTCTGCTCTTCAGGCCGGAGCTCCAAATGACAATATTTTGCTAACTTGACCTCTCTTCCGTGTTGAAAGCACTGCAGAAGCTGCTGGTTTTTTCTGCTTATCTTGATGGGTAGTTTAGGAAGTTTGATTTTCTCTTGTTCTGTGCCTCAGGATTGTTCAGTGCCAGGAAATGTTAGATTTTGTGTCAGGAATAGTGCAAGAGAGGAGCAGGGGACAACAAAAACATTAGGAATTACTCTAGTATCCTACCAGTGCCTTCAGGAAGGCAACCAAGGGTATCCCAGACGACTCTGTCTGACCATCCACCCATTCTATACAAAAGTGATTTATTTTACATTTTGCACTTGGAAAATATCCATTAATAGCATTTTTCTTTAAAGAAAAAATTACTTTATCAAAATCTGTTAAATAACACAGCAAAACTACTGTGAATTATCTTGCCCATGGTCACTGGAACATCTAGGGAGAGATTCCAAGTCTCGCAGAGCTCCAGCCATAACCAAGAGCCCAATGTCACTAGTACGGTTCCATTCCTCTTTACTACCCCAATCATTTCCAGAGCTTTTACTCTTTCTACTTCCCTGTACTTACTTTGCTCTACTTATTTCCAAAGCCAAAAAAAGTAAATCCATCCATTCCACCTGCAAAGACTCAGCACTTTACCCCTATAATGACAAATTATTTCAGAGCCTTAATGAATCTCTACTGTAAGTTCATACTGTAGTCATGTTACAGGATCGTATTTTCTTTAGAGAATATTTGAAAGCAAAGAAGAGAAGTAGGGGGTTACTCTTTAATTAGCTTCAAAAAGTATGTCAACAGCCAAAAAAGTAAAAACCTCCACTCTGAACAAGAAGCCATTGAAAAAATAAAATCTCACTAAAAAAACCCCAACAAAACGCAAAGATCAAAGAAGATATCAGCACAATAAATTGTGATAAATGGTTTATTGAAGCTCTGGACTGATTTTTTATGATGTCTAAAGGCTCTGTTTGTAAAATTTACCTTAAAAACAAGTTTAAGGAGAATGGATGTTCATGGCTTTTCAGGGGCACATGAACCTTTTCTTTCTCAATTGCTGCATTATTGCTTTTAGTTCAGCTCAGGTTAGTGAAGACTAAAAGTCATTACCAGTGGAATACCCTCGGTAGATATCTGTGAACCTTATTTAATGAACCTGAAATTCAGTCAGGGTCCAGCACCTTCCCAAACAAACTAATAATGAACTTGTCTAAGTACTAGTGAAGGATATATTGCTTTTACTCAATCCTATGAGAAATTTGACAATTTTGCTTTGATTTTGAGGTCCTCTAGAGGTAAAAACAGTCAAAAGATTACAACAAAAGTTAGAGAAAAAAATAAACCTTCTTGTGTCTAATGTTGGTGTCATTCATATGCACTCAACAACATAGAGACTATAGTTTCATATTTTCCAGACAGACAACATGAGCTGTAGCCAACTTCCTGTTGTCAACAGGTGACAAGACCACAACATATGTACTTAGAACTAGTTCAGACTGACAATTTGAAGAAAAAAAAAAAAATCAAGGTCACAGTGAGCAGGAAGGTTCAAAAACCTGCTCAGGCCCTTAGAAAGTAATCATCCATCTTTGACTACCAATCTCCAGTCCAAACTAAATCTTTCATCCACACCTAAAACCTTTAGAAGGGAGGCTAAGAACAAAAGCAGCGATGGGCTCATAACTGCAAAGATACTACTGAATATAGGATAAGAACTGTGTTGACTAATCCGTCCTAATGCCATTAGGTAAATCAATCTTCTGGCTAAGTACACACAAATATCCTGAGTTGAAGCTAGTAACTAAGAATAGAACTTTTTTTATTCTACATTCATCCCCTTTGTATTTTATAATCTTTGGCTCCCCCCCCCCCCTCAAAAAAAAAAAAATGCAGTGCAAACCCCAGCAATTCAAGGTCTTCAATTTACCAATTTCATGTAAAAATTTACAAATTTGACTACCATTATGTATCACAAAGATGGAGGCTGATCTATGGTCCTTAGAAAAGGGTGATAAAAAATTTATTGGGACACACTACACCCATCTGATTCACTTTACATTAGAGTCACTCTCAGTGTATGCTCTGCAGACCTTGAGGGCCCCTGTCCACTTCTACAGAGTCAGTGAAAGACAACCAAGAAAAGGAAAATTGTTGTCTTTAGGACTGAATTCTCTGTGTAAAGGCTGACATCTGCTTCAGAATATGCTTAAAGGTCTGCAGGTTAAAAGAGACTGACAACAAATGTATTAGAATAATATTAATATAGGATCTGGAGTCTCACAAATCTTGGCACCAGTGACTCATCTCCACAGACTACTGCTGATGAAATGCTGCTCAGCTGGTGACTCTTTTCAAACCTGCCAGTCTGTTGAAATCAACTTGTTTTCAACAATATCCTTGCACAGAAAATGGAAAGGGATACACTTTTCATTATGGAGAAGGAAAATAAAAGCATTCTATCCATTTCCAGTTATCACAGTTTCCTAGATCTTTGCATCTGTGAGTTTCCAAATCTGTTTGGGGGAAAAAAAAAACAACAACAAATCCATCCAAAAATTTCTATTTTTATTTAGAACACCTTGTTTTCAGCAATGTGTTACTGAATCCACAGTATGGTTCTGAAGGAATTGTGGCTAGGGTCCTGAGCTCCTGTATGGACTAATGGCTCCTACTGACCAGGTACGAGGGCCGTATTTCCATATCAGGTTTGTTCAGAATTAAAGATATGGATGGCTTCTGCATCTCACCACTGCCAACATCATACTCAACTTCACTACTACTCTCAGTTTTGAAAGTGACAAGAATATAATTTTTCCACAGCAGATACAGGATCTTATAGTCTGTGGGAAATTTTACGTTTGTAATTGTGCTTGTGTATAATATATACTATATTATACATATGTTTTAATAGAAAAAAAAATGAGAGGGGGGGGTGTATATGTATATATCTTTTTCAGTTTAAATTCAAAAAAACCCAAACAAAAATCCAAACAAGTGAAAGGAAAATCCCTAACAGGAGAAGTGGAGGGAGACTGTTTCTTTTCTTGATATCAACTCTGTTATATTACTGCTTCAACCGCTAAACAATTTGATCATTTCCCAGGAGCACAGCACCTTTCATTTCTTCAAGCAGCTCCATTTCTGTCTCACTTCCTAAGTCAGAAGTTCAGTGTAGGTCTTTTTTCTAGTCATCACCCTTCTATGACTTCCCATCACCTCCTCCATCAAGTTTGCAGTCTTCATCCCCAGGGCACAAGCTACAATCTGCTAACATCCAAATTCTCATTCCCACTTTCTCTGTGTATTTTGCCTGCCTTCCACAAAAAAAAAAACAAACCAAACAAACAAAAAAACCTCAACCACACAGTTTTCCTTTACCATTTTGCCTGGTAATTTAAATTTTTTATAACAATTACTTTCTTCTTCTTTCTGTACCATCCTCAAGGCATTTTTCATCGAACCTTCCAGCAAGGCATCTGTAGTGGCATTTTACCTGACAATATTGCAGGATTCTATCACAAGTGGTGGGCCCACTTCCCCACAGCTGGTTAGAAGTACTCATGGAAACAGACCACACGCTCTGTGGCATGTGACAGGGCGTTAAATAGACATGCTTGTAGTTTTAGTAATGGAGGGTTCCACTCCTGTCCAGAAATAGGAGGTACAGTGACTCTTAACACTGGTCCTCAGGATTTGTAACAAAAAAAAAATCGTACGCTGTCGTCTCAGCTCGTTCCCTCTCTTTGCAGCATCGTATGCAGATAATGGAGTCATTTCTGGCAGAGCAATGAAATGGGTAGCCACGTGCCCTATCAACCAGCTCAAGCGAAGGAAAATATGCACAAGGGACACAGCAGGTTATTTACAAGAATCCCACAATTGAGAGTCCCCTGGTTATCAGGGATAGATTGTGCAATGGCAGCTGGGCTGCACCATCCCTCCAGTTTGGGTTGTAAACAACCAGGGACATCCAGCAAAGAAGGACCTCTGCGTCAGTCTGCATATATATGTGGCACGGCCGTGGGCAAGCCTGTAAAAAAGCTGCTGAGTTTTAAGCATCACCCTCATTTTTTTTAGGGAACTGCTGCCAAATGGGATGTGTGCTGCTCTATGACTGTCCAGGCTGATTATTTGATGCAAGGAATAGATGGGCAAACTTGTTAACCTTGTTAAAATTTGTTATTATACACATGACGTAGGGAGTTATACTGATGTCATCCTTTCATTATAAAGCGCTACAATGACTGCACTTTCCATTCTAAGCCTTCAACACAAACACTTCCATCCAGGCTCCAAGCAATGTTCCACCTAATCCTATATCCACTCTCCTGCAAAAGCGATTCCTTCACTGTTTTGCTCACACAGGTGTTTGACACATTAAGTGATTATGATGGACTCTTCATTATTGACAGTTTGTGGGGTTTAGCTGTTCAGGGTTGAAGTCTGCATCTTAGATGTTACGGCCAGCAGATGGGCTGCAGATGGTAGATCTGCTGCCCTGAATTTAATAGTTGCTGTAGAAGAAATTGTCATAGTAGCTTGCAGCATGGTAGGAGCTTTGGCTGTGATATCTGAAGGATTGGGAAGCAACTTAGAAAAGGCTCTGTGATGCACAAAGTTAAAGAAGTTGCATTTCAGTAAAATTTTAGATCGTTTTAAAGTGGGAGACTCCCTCAGAATATCTTGTCACTGTTGCTTGAATAAAACAGTGTATGATGCATTATATATCATTTATGCTATCAAATCAAAGGCAGTATGCTTATAATGACTAGAATTCAGATACTGATCAACAGACAACGTGGAGAGACGTCCAGCTGAGACACCAAAGCAAAGTCCTGGGAGATCAGTAAAAAAGACAGGAAGGATGGAAACCACTGTCAATTTATGTTTGGAAATTGCATTTCTTCAAAGTCAATGTCACCCAAAATACCTTCTGTAAGTCAGAATCAGGATAAACTGGGAGAGGAAAGTGGAAGAAACCCTGCTGTTTCAACTGTGTTGTGAATAAAGATGCATCAGGAATCCTGATCCACTTTCAGAAATAAAGGAAAGGTTTTTCTCAGGAAGGCACTCCTGGTGCCTGCTCTGAACTACTTGTTCCAAAGAGACAGAACTTCCCCTTGTATTTCCAGAGTGGTGGAGTCACCTTCCCGTCCACACAAATGCTTGAGGGATCTCAGCTGCAGCGTGGAAAGAGGTTATTTTAATATTCCTCCCTTTAGGAATGCTCATTCTCTATTGCATGGTCTTGGCTCTGCCACAATTCACTTCATGCCATGTCAAGCTTTATCACACCAGGACTCCTTTCTAAAGGAGGAGGAGGGAGGTAAACCCACAAGAGGTTCAAATAAAATTCACATCGCCGGTGAAAGCAAGACCTGCTACGTGCCTGCTGAACCCCCTTCTGCACAAAGGCAACTCTCCTTTCCCATCCCTCAGAACATGTTCCATGTTGTGTTTTCCATTTCCAAGCTCTCTCCAATCAGCAATTCCCATCCACCTGTTAATTTTTTTTAACATGGATTTCCATGTATCATAAAAACAATAATCCTAGAAACAATAAAAAATGCTAGACATGCTGAAAACAGTAAGGCCACCCCTACCAGATGCATGAGTGCATGGTAAAGAGAATATGCTCTGGGTACTGACCCACAACCAGTTCATGTTTCTTGTTGTGCATGTTTGAGGTACTCAGGTGGTGCACAGATGTGACTCCTCTAAGGTAGAATTGTTGGAAGGATGTAACATTGCCACATATAAGGTGTTTCTCCTCCACAGAAGCTTTCCACCTGTTCAGGAGGGCAGTTGTACTCTATCACCTGAATTATCTGACTGAATCTTTTCAACCCTACTCTCACTTTGTGTCATGCAGTCATCAGAAACACCTAAACAAAGCAAAATTTACATCACCTCTATCTCCTCCTCTACAAATGTCAAGCCACGTCATCCACTTCAGAAACAACAAAAGAAAAAGACACAAAATTTGTTTCATGAGGTTCACAAATAAATTCTTCACCTTCCCCCACCCCAAAGAAACTCTCTGCAACCCCCATGTATAGGAGAAGCACAACACTATTAAAAAAAGCTCTCTAGTACCCCATTTCCATGATCAGAAAATGATTTCCAAAGGCAGCACATGAAACAATTAAGATATAGCTGTTGGCCTCACATTTATTTCACTTGAAAATGTTCTGATAGAAGTACATGAGGCCTTTAGTAAAAGCCTGGTTGTTTGCATTTACCTCTCCTAGGAGAATTCAGTTCAGAGACAGCATCTGGTATCTAACCAGGTCTTGTCTTTCATCCAGTTTTCCTGTTGGACCAGGCAAGGGGCAGGGAGATTTAACTGGCTGCCTGTGGTCACAGAGGCACCCGCAGCTCCATCGGGCTAGAAGCCAGAACCTCTGCTCACCTCTGACTTCCAGAGGGCTCTGCAAAGCTTGACGTGCCAGACCCTCCATGCTAAAACCCCCATCTGGCTCACAGGCTGTATACAACTTTTTCTTCTCTCTCTCTTCATTCTGAATCTGCGGCAGACGCAAGTCTTTGTTTCAACCAGGTTATTTTAATAAAGGGAACAACGGTCTCTCCAAGGCCACATGTTGAAAGCTTGAGAAAAGCCACATCAAAGCCAATTAGGGGCCAGATGTTGCTGATACGGACAGCCAGCAAACCCAACCAGAGGTGAGTGCTGAACAGCTTCCTAGAACTACGCACTTGAATGTTAAAGCTGTAGCTTTGGGCTACCCATGACCTGGCAAACCAAAAGTGTGTGTGTGGGGGGTGTGTGTGTGACATCTCCAGTACCATTAATATACTTCACCCAAGGCATACTTCTTGTGTGTCCAACGGTTAGGGACATACATATGCAACACCTACCTACGTGTATTTTATGTAAGTACACTTAAAGTATATTCCAGAATACAACTGGGTGGTTGCAAAAAGAAATCAAAGCTCTCATATCACAAAATGCAGCAATTTTACCCTCCAGTAAGGCCTGTTTATTAAATCATTGGGCAGTAACCTTATGGGGGAACGTATTACATAAATGCACATAGAATCTTCAAGTTTAAACAGATCATTATATTTAATGGGAGCTAAAGGGGTCATAACTAAAAAATCTTGAGTCTTATAGAGTAGCTAGGATCTGTTGATTTGAGATTCATATTTCATTTCTTTTCAATCTTTCCTAACTATACCACGGGGGGGGTGGGGGGGGTGTATACTCATGTATATACAGAAGACCTTAAACTTTAAGATCTCTGTGTACCATTATAATGCGGTAGTCTTAAAAACAAAGTGTAAACCAGAATGAAATTAAATCCAAGACAACTTTTAAATCCAAGACACCTTTTGTACTCCAAGTATCCTAGATCACTTTCAAAGAAATTACTCGGAAGCTGCTAGTGCAGTCATGCAGCAGTTGTTAGCTCAAACTCAGGCCCAGATGTCAGAACTTATTTTGGTAAAAAGGCAGAAAATACCAGCCAAACCCAGTTTCCTCCTTGTTCTTTCCATGGCATCCATTAGCTCTTTAAATCACACCTGGTGTAAGCAGAAGAGTTCAGCCTGTTACCTCATGCTGCCAGTTATTCACCACTGGTTTAAAAACTCTTTTAAACCATGTGCACAGAGATGCTCACAGACACTTCTATACACACAAAAATTTAAAAAGCGAATCAGTGCAAACAGTCCCACACTTTAATTTCCACTACAAGACCAGACAATTCACTGTCTGTCCTTGTCAACAGCACAATGCTCTTTTGGGGAAGAAGATTACAAGAATGTGTCCCCAGGAGACTCAACTCTCTGCATGTCCACCTAGGGGCAACCCCACTTCACATCAAAACTCACCAAACTTTGGGTCAGTCTCTCAGGCTTCTCCTGCCTGCTGTATTAGCCTAGACTACTAATACTAATTCCTCAGGCACGTTTGCCTGTAGGAACTATTTGCAACTCCCAGTAACTGCCACAGGAATTAACACCTCTGTACATAAACCCAGTTCTGGCCTTTGGCTGTTTTGCTGAATAGTTTCCTCTAGCTGTGCAAAATCTAGTACTTTTAGTTGTAGGTCAGACTTCTCAGTCTGTGTAAATATCCATTTCCAAAAAACTGTTGTGGAAAAGAGAGCAGAAGCAGCAACCACTAAACCTAGATATATTTCAGAAAGTAGAAAGTTTTCCCAGGAATGATTTCCAGAAGTTGAAGGCCAAGACAAAAGCACAGTAGATTTTCCTCTTCACTTGCCCCCACAACATACAATTTCATCTACACCAGGTTCATACCCCTTGTCTTCCCCCCCCCCCCCCCATTCTTTTAGAATTAATATCCTTTATCAGACTAACTAACACTCTGCTGAAAAAGAAAGATGGATTTAAAAAAGCCTCCTGGGGCCAAAACACCAGGACAACTGTCAAACCATACAGAGGACTCTAGTAGAAGTCCTGACGTCAGACCAGCAGCAGGCAGATTGTGGAAAGCAAAAATGGTGGAGGACACACTGCAGAAAAAGGAAGGAGGGAAATGAGACTCTTTTTAACCAGCATAAATTCACTGACTTTGAACCAAAAGCTCCAAGACAACAGTCTCCGAGACAGTCAGAAGACACGAGGAATACCTGAGGACCAGAGAAGTAGGCTGAGTTTATCTTTCTTCTTAGCACAGTGGAATAGACCGCTGGGCTGTCTAGGGAGTTGTAGAAGGTAAGAAAGATTTTTCAGCAAGGTCACCAACACCAGCAGAGGCACTTGACCTCACCACATGCTAGGAAGCTGTTATTCATTTGTTTACAAGTCACGTTCTGCTGCAATTCAGACAAGAAATAGGAGCAATCAGGTGAGCAGTTAAATGGGAGCCACGAGTAAGCAGGCAGAAGAACCAGGCGCTGGGGAGCTGGAATAATGGGGGATGTACTGGCTGCCCCCTTCTTCACCCACCCACCACCTGCCTTTTCCTTCTGCCACAGGTCTGTTGTAGCCAGCACTATGCTGACTCTTGTGCGACCTTCTGCAAAGCAGCACCTTGAAGAATTCAGAACGATCAAAGAAAAAAAAAAACACAACCCTTTCTTCCAGTCTTTATTTTTAGCTGTGCTTGTGCCCTTCACCCGACCACTGTGTGAACAACAGCTGAGGAGTCACACTAAATGGCAGCTCGCTATCTATCTCAAACGTGGCAGAATTGTTCATCACCTTGCCAAAAGGAAAAGAAAAAAAAAATCTTTGAATAATTCATTGAGGGTTTGACCGGCTGACTGGTGTCCCTGCTCTCTCTCGTCCCCTGCCTGCACCCGAGTAAGGAAAGATCCTCTGTGAGATTTCTTCTCCCACCCTGCCAGCAGCAAGCCCTGCTCGCAAGCCCAGCTGACGACTGTAGTAATCCTGTTCTGAGGCGAGAACGACGATTGGCACAACAGCACTGTTAGAAATGTTATAGGCTTCATAAAAACAGTCACATCACCTATGAAACGGCAGGTGATCATGACCGCTGCACCGCTCTCATCATAACTTAGCTTGACTTGTCTGGATGGAGAACCAAATTGCAGGCAATTCCCGTTCCTTTCCTTTCCCCCATGACTGTGCAGAGTGGTACAATGACCCTAATCTCTGCTAGACCTCTGCCGCTGCAAAGAGAGAACAACGGTCTTTAAAAGACAGAAGATGAGAGCTGGGGTTGAAAACTGTCTGCATAGTGTTACAAGGTCTGTTAAAAAGCAGAACTAAGTAACACCTGGCAAACTGTTGAGGTTCATGAGAACCAGCAACAGCACTCGGTATAGCTCAGCTGTACGTGGGGAATGGACTGAGCCGCTCCATTTAAGACTCAGCATCTGTATTTCTTGCCTAGGTAAGACTCCCTCTGTAAAATCACTGACAGTTCAGGATCGGGTCCTGAACATACATTGTCTAAAAGGCTTACACTGGTATATAACCATCATTTTAATTCCTTCTCATGCCATGCACCTGTTTGCACTGCAGAAGTCAAACACAGTACTGAGAAGATCAGTCATTCAAACAAGACTCTGCTTGACTTAGGTCAGAAATTTGAGTGATAGTGTCACTTCGACAACTGAGCTTTCAGTTCAGAGTGATGCAGGACTCTTCAGCAGGGTCTGTTTAGGAGAAAGGATTTGCCTGCCACTGTGAAGGCTGTGCACATAACTGATTTTCCAGGGGGCTGTCCAACTGCAAAAGAGAGATGACTAAGCAACACACCTTAGCCTTTATCAAATCAGATTTCTTCTGTTTGCATTTTTGGTTTTCTTGGTGAAATTAAAAGCCCAGGGAAAAAAAAAAAATCAGCATATTAAATAGAACAGTTCAAGAGGTCCCAAATTAAATATGCTGATTTGAATGAACTCTGTAAGAAGCAAAGGAAATGCACAGCAATGTTTACAAAGCAAGAGCAAGAAAATGCCTTTCCCTTCCACCCACAGTGAAGGAGGATTTGGCTCGTTTTTTTCTCTTGCTGCTGCAAATGTGGGTTAACAACCAGGATACAGCACAGGGTGGGAAAGAAGCAGCAAGGAAGGGAAGTAAGCCTTCATCCTCCCTTCTTACAAAGTTCTACTTTGTGTAAATAATTTCATGATAAGAGTAGTAACGGCTACTTGGCGTCCCCAGTTCCACTCATCCTCAGCTTAACCTTCCTCCTAATTAAAGCAACTTAACAATGAATGGACTTTCCCCCTAAATTATCAAGAATATTCATGCAGGTTTTTTTTATTTCCTACATTTGGTCTTGTGACTTTTGAGTTACTTCAAACCCTAAATATTACAGCTTTTTTCACCTAACAATAATAATTGAAGCATACCAAATTCACAAGAAGCTAGTTAAAGATGTAACATATTATGAGAAAAGATAAAACTATCCAGAAATAGAAAATTTATCTGTAAATATTATCTGTGGGAGCGGGAGAAACACAACTAAAGTACAAGTCACTGTTCAGAAATAGCTGTGTGTCTTACAGGAAGACTAGGATCTCTTTTCTTCTTAAATTCTCAGCCTGTAAAGTCAAGCGCTATTACTATAGTAAGAGATAATCACAAAAGCCTCAGATGGAGGGAAACAATAATTAGTAAGTTTTAGAGCTTTCTATACTCCACATGCAATAATTTAGGCATGCTAAAATTCACATTTCCTGAATGGACTGACTTTGAAACTAAGCCCTTATCTTGTTGGTAAGTAGCAAGTCATGACTCTGGAATGACAGCAAGCTGTGGTGCCCGGCTCTGATGGTACAGAAGACAGCAAACCTCAGACACATCACTAATCCAGATGAAGTATTTTCATTCTGGGGCCTTTGGGAGGGATACACTGACATCAGTATGAATGATGCCATAGAGAAAACCACATAAAACTGAAATTCCACACTTAGATGAGCATGAGAAATTTTTTGTGATCTGGTGTTCTGACTGTAATTTATTGCAATGATGCCTGTTTGAAAGACATGTCTCTGATGGAGGTGCATTAGTAAAGACATTTATAAGCCTAATTGGATGGCGTAGGTGTCACAATGACATGTATGGCATTTTTGCCATGCGCTGCTATAACAGTGATTTTTCAAAAGAACATTATCTTTGAGCTGAGAAACATTAAAATCTAAAATATTTTGTAAAGTAGCCACAAGAGTTTAGGAAACAGGGTTCAGCACTGTTTATCATTCACTACTGCAGACCAGCATTATAGTTTACAGCCTTAGAGTCTGGTGTAAAATGTTGCAATGTGATTTGAAACAATACCCCACTTGCAAAACTGAGGTAGCTGAGCCCTCTCAAGAGGGGATGTTGTAACATGATTTGTGTATTCTTTTAGAGAACAAGCCCTTTGCAATAGTGATTTCACAGTTTTCTGTTTTCTGCCTCTGCATTGATTCTCCCTCAACTCACCCTGATTGTCTGAATGTAAAAATCTACTGCACCACGCCACAGCCTTTTTGTCAGTGGTTCACAATTTACAGGTAACCTTTGCAAAAGACACAATAGGACCAGGCAACCCGGGGGGTAGGGGAGCAGATTGAAGCAATTAAGTGTCCAAGGCTCCAAGGCCTGCTCTCAGCAAGCTCAAAGCACCCCAGAACTCTGGAGCACAGACTATATGACCGTGAACTTCAAAACCAAAAGTAACTAAAAACCACAACTTGGAACATGCCCTTACCACGAAGGTGGCAAGTGGTACCCTGGGCTGCATTAGGCAAAGCAATGCCAGCAGGTCGAGGGAGGTGAACCTTTCCCTCTGCTCAGCACTGGCAAAGCCACAACTGGGGTACTGTGTTCAGTTCTGGGCTCCCCAGTACAAGAGAGACGTGGACATACTGGAAAGAGTCCAACAAAGTGCCACTGAGACGATGAAGGGACCAGAGCAACTCTCCTGTGAGGAAAGGCTGAGAGCTGGGACTGTTCAGCCTGGACAAGAGAAGGCTCAAGGGGATCTCATCAAAGCGTGCAAATACCTAAAAGGAGGGTGCAAAAAGGACATCCTTTGCACCTCAAGGATGTAAAGAAGATGGTGCCAGCCCCTTTTCAGTGGTGCTTATTGACATGACAAGAAGCAACAGGCACAAACTGAAGCACTGAAACACAACCTGAACATCGGGAAACACTTTTTTACTGTGAGGGTGACCAAGCACTGGCACAGGTTGCCCAGGGAAGCTGTGGAGTCTCTGTCTTTGGAGATGTTCAAAAGCTGTGTGGATGTGGTCCTGGGCAACTGGCTGTAGGTGGCCCTGCTTGAACAGGGTGGGTGGACCAGGTGATCTCCAAGAGGTCCTTCCAATGTCAACCATTCTATGATTCTGTTATTCAGTGAATTGGAAGAACGTTTCTCAGGGACAAGCGCCCCTCTCTTTCAGATATGTTGAAAAGTTCAACTTTTATTCTGCATTAGATTAAAATTATGTTGCAAAAACTTGGGTGATTTTTGCTGATCTTTTTTCCTCCTCAAAATCTAGAAGCACATTTCAGCCAACTCTCCCTATTCATGCCTCTAAACTGGAAAGAGCAGAGATCTGAACCTTTGCCTCTCATCCTGTTTTCTTTTAAACTAAATACACCTTTGTGAAACGTTGTGGATGAACAAAAAAGCATTCAGGCCTAGGACATCCACAGTGACTGTGGAAGCTTTTCTTTCTAAGCCCAGTTTAGCCATGAAACAGTAGCAGATGATGTTAGTGCCAAATACAAATTACAGTCCTGACACAACGAAATTCATCTGACTGTGGTTTTTTTTAAAAAAAAACCTTTCTCATCACCGAAAAAGCCAAGGGTTGGAGAGCTGTCCTACCCCCGTACCCTGAGCACTTGCTCCACCACCCCACAAAACACCACGACACACACCTCCCCACCCCTCTGCTGTGAATGTGCTCATGCTGGGTCTGCAAACGTGCTACGTACGACTGCGTCTGGCAGCGCTACAGCTCGCTCGAGACCTCTGCAAACTGCAGACCAGGACTTAAACCAGGTGACAGCTCTCCTGCATCCCGCTGTTATGGAGGAAGACAACCGAAGTCTCTGGGGTTAACAAAGTAAGCACTTCTTTAGCTGACCTAATCTGTGTGGTTTTAATCTAAAAATGTAGCTCTGATTAAGAATTTCCTTCTCCCCATTCCCCCCCATCTGGCTGTTTACTGCTGACTCTCCTTCCAGCTGAGAACAGTAACTGGCACATCACCACCCACAGAGACTCTCTAATGATCCAGGGGAAAGTTAAGCACACCGTACCATCACATAAATCACAGAAGCTGGTCTGTGACTTACTCAGCCCTAGCGAGGGCCAGATCTTGAGCTCCCAAATCAGCCTTTCTGTTTTGCTTTGGGTTTTTTGTTTTTCTTTTTTCTGGCAACAGGGCTATTTTCATTCTTTCATTTCACCTATTAAGTCAGTCTGAGGCATCATAATGGCCCATAAAACTACCATCTGGGGCATGAAATCTCAGGTTTCTGCACAGGAATGGATTCTGCTGCCTTTTCTAGCTTCCCTCGCTATGATGTGCTCTTCTTAGCCCAGAGTATTTCAGAGGGAGATCGCCTATGTACACAGGCTACTCCATCACGTCAGCACAGCACCTTAGAGGGTTAAAGCCTCTGTTGTTTTTTCCCTGCCAATATTTTAATTTAATGTAAATCAATTTATTTCTGGGAAAATTTCCTGTTCGATGCACACATGAGGAAATGCAAACACACACACAAAAAATTCCTACTCATATCTGCTCTGCTTATGTATCTATGACTGAAGGGTTGTGGTGTTGCGATATACAATAAATACAAAAGGAAATCAGACACTCAAACAGCACCAGCTAAGCAGAAAGGCTATTTTTCCTTTTCCCAGGAGGCTGCTGCTGACATCAAGCTGTGCTGAAGCAGGAGAGAAATGGCACTCAGAAGCCAACAGATCCTGCACCTCAAAAGTGCCCATCCCTCTGAGCACCCACAACATCCCTTAACTGTAGCGAGAGCTGAGGATTCAGTTCCACTCCCGATAAAGGATGTAATACATTAACTCAAGAAAGAGAAAACATACAGTATGGAATGACAGAAAAGAAAAACTCCTGTAGAAATCTTTTTGTGGCATCAGACACTACGTGATATATGGTATTTACCTGACAATAAAACAGAACTGATTTCACATAGTTTGCTGTGGATCGGCTCTTCCCTTTCCTCCTAATTTTCATTTTAACCAAATGGCTGAAAACCTTAGCGTATAAATTTAACGAATTCTGACTCAAAACCTCTACTTATAAGTTACCCCATCTGAAAAGTAAAACCCT
Source organism: Microhierax caerulescens (assembly GCA_035590215.1). Taxonomy (NCBI): domain Eukaryota; kingdom Metazoa; phylum Chordata; class Aves; order Falconiformes; family Falconidae; genus Microhierax; species Microhierax caerulescens. Next base: position 105,730,964 of record JAVJGJ010000047.1, read on the forward strand.
TCTCAAAATTGGTTATTGGTTATGTAATCAATATTTAAAGTATTCCTAAAAACTTTGTTTATCAAAACATCACATACATGAGTCCAATAACCATGTTAAAATATTTTTTAAATGTATTAAAACAAACATTTGACTGACTTTACCTCCTGACCAGACAACACAGAAAACAGCCTATCAGCTTGTGTGAGGTTATAGCATCATCTTCTGCAAGACCAGTGTCTTCCAGATTTCAGTAGATTTTAGATCTAATACATCCACGTTTGGAAGGCCAAGTTACAACAGGCTCTTCAGAGAAAGCTACTTTTTCTTTTCATGTAAAATGAAGTCCCAGCATGACTGCCTACTAGGACAACCATTTGAAGGAAAGAAATAATACAGAAGATAAGGTTTTGCACTGAATATACCCACTAAGGCTTCATTTAGCTTTGCTTGTGATCATAATTCAGATATAGCTTTCTTGGTTGGATGGCTGAGGTACAGAACAGCAAAGTGATGTTTCTCAAGATCACCAAGTAGAACCCAAAATCTGTCTTCCCATAGCTCTAACATGGGCTGCATGATTCTGAGCTGTGAGGCATCTCATCAGAGTCGGGTTCTAAATTTATATGAGAATATCAATTCCAAACCCAAAAGTCTAAGACCAATTAATACAAAGCATTAAAATTTCCCCTTGTAAGAAATTACTGCAATACAAAAGCAGTCTGAGATTAAGACTTTAAAACAAAACAAAACAAAAGTTACTAATTTCCAACTACAGTTCAACAAGATCTAGTTGCTATTTCTCTTTTTTTTTTTTTCTTTAAAATAAAGAAGAAAATTCTTAATTTCATGCCAGGTGCAGCATTTCACAGATCACTGCTGACTTTTGAGACACGAAATGGGTCAGTACTGCCCTCGGAGGAAGCTGATGTCAGTAAGGCAGTATTGTAACTGAGATGGTCAAAGGACACAGGCAAAGCACACAGTTAGGTAGCATTTCTAGTGAGAATGGTTGATATGCCCAGAAAAAAAAATATAAAGACATTTTTGGGCTCAGAGTCCCATAAGCGAGCGCTAGTACAGTATGTAAGAAATAAGCAAGTGCAGGTGAAGCTGGCAGGAAAGAAGATTCCCCTGTAAGAACATAAAAAGTGTACAGCACCGAGTCTGGTCCTGGCACAAGAGCCTCTGACCACGCTTGGCACACAGAGGACACGTGTGCGTTTCACACAGAGGGGTCTGGCGCAGGCACCGTGTCAGGTACAGCTCACTGATGGGATCTCAAAGGACAAACACAGGCCGGAGCAGCTGGGATTCACCCTTCTGAGATGCTGTGACGTTTCGGTGACTGCCCTCAATTGTCTGTGCTTAGCCGTGGGAACCACTGGTTTGGGGCTGCTGAGGTAACTCCTTCCAAAATTTGGCAAAGAGTGAAAGCCTCCCTGTATCTTTTTGGTGCTTGACAGAGCACAGGCTACTTTTCCTTGGGCAGCTGGGGTTGCCAAAACACACCGCACAGGAGGGATGATTTGTGCAGATTTACTGCTTTCAGGGAGTAGAGCAGCCCAGGCTTCCACCTCCTCATAGGCTTAAAGGTGAACCAAAGCTATGGTTTCTGTATCTCTGTAGCATGCTTTTATGCATTTTGGAACCCAGAGGTTACAAGAAAGCGAACTACAAAGCACAATTCTAGCCTAAATTAAAAAAAAAAAAAAAAAAAAAAAAAAAAAAAACCAAAATAAAAAAAAAGCCTCAGGTAGTTTTATTGCAGGTTAGCACCTCACACATATTCTGGATGCTAGAGCTGGGGATTCAAAATACACAGCAAGATCCTATTTTCAAAATCCTGAAGGTAATGTTGGCCTTAAAATGCACTCTCCCTCTGTAAGCCAATAAAGTATAGTTATCCCAAGTGTGGATGTGGGGGTTTTGTTTTGTTTTGGGGGGGAGGGGTTCCAATATAGATGCAGCCTGAATGACTTGGAACTTCATTAACTCCGGGCATACAGATACACAGATACAGATGCTCTCAGTGGTTTCTTCTGGACACAATGTTTGGGAAACCCGGAGTGATTTCCTATCCCTAATCACCCTTGCTCAGGCAGGGCTGAGGGAGGTAAGTCACCTTATAACAGCAAGGTGACATTGGAGCTGAAGACTGTTCCCACCCCCCCTTGTTATTCCACCTGCTGGCTGTTTTACTGCTACTCAGTGTGATTTGGTCCCCTTACACCAGGGTCTTGAAAATTAAACGAGATATCAATAATACAAACACTATGTAAACACACAATTTCTAGTATTTTACCTGACTTCTTGCAGGACTGCAACCTGTTCATTGTTAACACCGATGTCAGATGTGGTAGCGAGATGCTGTGCTTCAATGTACCCTTGGAAGGGTATATTCCTTACTTACTTTCCCCCAGCACATAAAATAAAGAGATGTTACAACGTTCTGCTACGCTGTGAAGCTGTAGACTGCCCATCGTTAGAGGTCCTCAGGAACAGGCTGAGAACAGGCTAACATTTGTTAGGAGTGAGATGGGGACAGAAAGATTCAGCCTTGCAGAAAGGTTTTGGATTTGATTTTGCTGGCCCTGGCCTATGAAGTCAGCATCTCAAAAACTTGTGACGTCTTTCTTCTTTCGCAGTTTAATTAGGACGAAAACTCCTCTGCAAGCTGGAGCTGAATGGAGGCATCAGCTAATAATTTATGATTAAACAACAGTAAGCAAGGTCACTGCTTGACTAAATATTCAGTAATCAGTGATCAGATTTTGTCGGTCAATCTCTTTAAAGGACCTGATTGGAGATGACCTCTTTCTTTTAGATTGAATATCTGCTCAGGGTAAGTTATTATTGATCAAGAAGCTGACCTTACTGCCAACACTGGCATTCCCACATGACTAATCTCTTTGCATACAGTGTGCATGTAGTTGCTGGAAAACTTCAAAGAGACTCAATCAAGTTGACAATTGCTTGATTAATTAACAAGGTGCCATCTTTTGGTATTCCAGGCTGGTTGCTCTCTGCATTCTTACAGAAATCACTCTTAGCATTCAATTTAAAAAAAAAAAAAAAAAAAAAAAAAAAGCAGACAGATTACAGAATACTCCAAAAAGGTTACATTGTACAGGGTAAATCTTGCCCCATTTCTGCAGACAAGAGGAATGAAGGAGTTTTCCCCCTCCCAAAAGTGGAGGAAGGGTGTAATGGAAAAGAGGGAGCTTTTGCATCTTTGCAAGGTGGGCTCAAGACAGAGTGGGAGAAGGTGCTTTGCAAAGTGTCAAGCACAAGAATGACATCGGGGAGGCTTTCAGCTATCTCAGAGTTCCAACTGCTTGTCTCCAGACAGTTCAGTGATAATGGGCAAGAATTTGTCCTTAGTACATATGGTGATATATTCATCTTATATCTACTAATTTTCTGGCAGTTATACTCCTCTTAGGCTGCATGTTACCATAAGAGCAGTTAATATTAGTCTTTGTCCCCATCCTACAAAATTTTGCTGTAAATCTCTCCAGAAAGTAAACCAGCAATTCCTTCCTGGAGAAAATGTCCAGCCACACTCCTGGCACATACTCCTGAGACAGAACCATCTTCAGAAGGATGTGGTCTTGTTTTCATGTCAAATGTTACGCTCTCAGGAACAAATTATTTTCTTGGTCTGTCTTTGAATGGTAGGAAACTCTCTTTTCAAAAGCCAACAGTGTTAAGCTTGTCAGGGTTTAAGGTCTACATGGGGGAAAACATGTATAATATAATATAAATATAAAATAATATTAAAAAAATGTAACAGGGCTATATAAAATCTCAACCGATTCTACAGATGCCTGCCACTTGCAGTAAGAAGCAACCTAAACCACCACTGAAGTCTGTTTAGTCTGAGAAATTTCACAAATTATGTACAAACTCTGCCACTGAGTTTACTCTCATTTATTGGGGCACTTAGGAAATAATGCCAATTGTAACAGTTCAGCTGTGACAATATAAAATTTGCATAATGGGATTCAGTTCCTTTATCTGTCTGGGGGTTTTATGCTGACTTCATCCACAATATTTGAGCATCTCTCTTGGCAATCTGCTCTCTGGCCTTTTCTAGATTCAAACGTACAGCATTTGCAGCAAACATTTGGTGCACAACACGGATCCAGGCAGACAGAAACAGTTCAAGGAACAAGCTAGATCAGCCTCCTTCGGGTTACCAGGATATCTGAGCTTAATTGAGTGGTGCTGTCTGAAGCAATTTTGTGAAGATGCAACATGACCGAAATGCCTCAGCTAATCATTCTCGTCTACTTGAAAGCACAGAGTGAACGCACCATCGCTCAGAAGCAGTCTTTTCTGCTTTCCTTCATAGAGCTTTCCTCTTTTTTCTCATCACCCCCTTCAAGTCAAGTTCCAATCTTCCTATCTGTGATAACCACAGAATAATACTCCAGGCCAGACTTAGCCTTAAATGCAGAGCTCTGAGCAAGATTTAGAAGTCAGTACATTTTAAAAAAACAAAAACAAACAACAAACAACAAAACCCCCTCCTCTTGTCTAAAGGGTATATATAGTGATTGGGTATGGTTACTCTTTTTAAGCAACCTTAAATACAAGGGAGAAAAAAAGAAAAAGGGAAATCTGCAATCCTGAGAAGCAGAGTACTTCAGCTCACATCCAGTTTCCTGCTCAGACTCTGAATCAGCCAGCTGACTGCTGCCGTTTTGTGTATTTCAGGATTCAGTCTTTCAAAACATTACAAAGAAATAAGCTTACCTGCATCAAGCAGTCACAAAAATCTGTTTCACTTTGAGACCAAAAGAACGATAGCAACAAGCTTGGAATTAATTTTTCAGAACTAAATGATTGATACTCATGGCATGTATTAGATAAAACTCAGATGGATATTTGCTGATGTCAGCATAAAACTTCCAGGGTGAGTAATGTGAAGGAAGAAAAAAACAGATTAGGCCCTTTTTAAAAAATAGTATTTCTCGGGTTAGTGTAGCTACTGGCTTTGTTGACAGCTAATTCTAATAGCGCCATTTAGGGAGTGTGGCATGGCTCACCACGTCACGGCAAACCCTGCTTCCAGAGTACACACATACGGTTGTAACCTACTACCTGCAGGTCAAAAACGACAACAGTTTGTCTTTAACGGGGCCAGTTTCCCCGAGATCAGCACCTCAACGCAAAGACCCTGGCAGACTTCTCCGTTCAGGTATAAATTTATTAAGAGACCAGTGGGGACTGTGGCCCACCCACCAGCTTTGCCTGCTGCAGCGCATGCTCCCACTGGAAATGTGTTAAGGCACCCGCAGAGCATCCCCCCTGCACTTCTGCGCCAGAGGTCTGGGCTGTAGCCACCCCACCTCTTGCCACAAGCCAGGATTGCTTCCCTGGGACTCCGCTAGACATAATAAAGATGAGCACAGCATTTCAGGTTTTTTTTTCCTCCAGGCGATGCCAGACACGGTGAGGATGTCATTAACATTTGCTAATCAATCATTTAGCTGCAATAGTTTCTAAACCAAAGCATTGCGCCTCATCACAAACGAGGATGGAATCTCTGAAAGAAAGCTGCAGTTTTCCTCACCAAAGCAGCACGGTTTGCAAGTGCATACATTACATGCCGTCTGGTCCTTGGGGAAAAAAAAAAGAAACCAAAAAACGGTCATGAAAAATAATACAGCTATTTTAATATAGTCCAGGGAAGGTATTAATCTGAATTCTGTCGCCACACAATGGGACATGTGTTTACAGCTGTAGAAATATTTACTCTTGTTAAACAAAGAGAGGCAGGGTTTACAAGCACAATAAAGTTGTTAATTCAACACAGACTGTTCTGAAAATTAAGAACCTAATTCTTTAGTGCTCTTTATCTAGCACACATCTAGTTACCTAGATGACACACACACATATATTAGCCCTAATTCCAGGTGCTGGTACCAAGAAATATTTTTCAGCACTAGACCCTTCTTGTGCCTTAAAACAAAGAAAAGTTTTATTTAGCCAAAATTTAGGATCCCTTTATGGCTTGCTGTTGCATTTGCTCTCATAAAATAAGGGAGAATTTTAATTATTTTTTTTTAATCAAAACAAATGCCCAAATAAATATCAACTTCAAATTTCTAAATAAATCTTCAAATTTACCATTTAAAAAAAAATATTGAATTTTCTTTCATGGGGAGTGTTCTCAGATGTCTACAAAGGACTTAAATGTGCATTTTGCACAATCAGTCTACAGAAGCACTAGAAGGAATAAAAGCTGCTTCCTCTCAATCTGTAAGTTTGTTGTATATTCAAAGACCCACGTCTTTTCTTAATTCTTAATTTTCTTAATTCATACGTCAATTCCTAAAATTAGAGAAATGTAGGTTTTTAGGGTTTGGTTCATAAGTCCTTTTAAAATATTTAGGAAGAGGAGAACAATATTTGGGGAGGATAACAAGAAGTGTTTAATTTAATTCCAATGTTTATATTATTTTGCTTAAAAAATTAAGCAAATTTCTAACCGAGGCATTGTTTCAAAACACAAAATACATAACATAAAAATGTTAAAATGAAATATTTACATCAGCCCTTTTTCTGAAAAATAAATCAGTAACCCCTTCTCTGAAATCTTTGGTAAATGCAGATTTGTTCTTCAATGGGAAGAAAATATTTTGGGTGAAAAATAGCACCTGCATCTGCAGTTCCACCTCTACTATAGCTGTCCTCACTCTCGAGCACACATCAGAAGTTTAAAAACCTATGCATTGTGCATGAAGTGGCTTTATCAGGTCTGTTCAGACAATGAAGGACCGAGGGGAAGAAGTTCCAGAGGATTCCCAGTGCAGGGCTCCTTTCGCACGTGTGTTTGCACTGAGAACTGGCTGCTGCCTCCTCCTCCTCCTGCTGAAGCCACTGGCCATGGCAACAGGGTGCACGAACACTACAGCTCACAGGGATCCCCTGAGGCCCAGCACCTCGCTACACCTCTCTTACTACTTTCCCTTCCATTGAGCACCACAGGGAACCAGGGAGGCCCGGGAATGGTTTGCACTCACAGCCTAAATACAAACGGCTGATGCTCAGAGCTAGGTGCACCTTGGAATAAGGTTGCCTGAAGTCTGCCCCCCTTCCACCCACAAGTCACTCGGCGGAGACAAAAGTACATGCCAAACAACCGGAGAGTCTTATTAAAAGACTTATGTTCAAATAGGAAGTAAAACTAGAACTTTCTACCCCACAAAAAAATCAGGAGGTAAAACTGTTATGCAACATTCCGTCAAACATTTGTTACCGAAGACATAGCTCTGGATGGCAATTGCTACTAGATAAACTTTTTTAAGGCAATAAAAAACTGCTTAAAAATAATAAAGCTAGCCTGGAGAGAAGTATCAATTTAATTATTTTATTCCTTTGGGAGAAACCTGGGTTTAACCTACCAATGCTTTGGTGTAGATATTTTTGACACATTTATTTTTAGGTATGTTAACACAGAACATACTGTTTTTAAAGGTATGTCTCTCCTGGAACTACAAGATGTCTAACAGAAAAGAAAACAACTATACCACGTTCCCTTGAGCAATTTTGAACCCTGTGAGGGAGAAATCTTCCTCCAAATTAATGTCATAAGCAGACTGCAGAGGACACAACAGTGAATTATCTCCAAGCCTAGAAGCAAAGGTCTGCGTAAAGCAAGGGGTTAAAAGTGAGAAGTCTGAAGAGAGAGAGATGCTTATCTGGAAAAGTCACTGAATAAACATGAGGCAAGCCAGAGCTTTCTGCTGACCTCCTAAGTGGCAGGGATGGGGAAAGAAAACAACAGGAAGAAATTCAAACAAAATTAACTCCTATAAAACAGTAAAACTATTCAGAAGGTGCGGAGGAATGCTAATGTTTTCAAACGCATCCACCCTTCGGGCTACCCTTGAACAACTAGGGAAAGGTCATGCACCATACAGGCAAGCATCTGGAGTCTGCTTCGCTGAACAGCTCCTGTCTCCTTGCCCCGTACTAGCTGGAATCAATTCTCCTGATCTCCTCATTCACAGTACAATGCTATACCAAAAGCACCAAGGGACCTAAAAGGCACAGCGGTCCCACCTCTGGTATGCCCCTGGGAGTGAGGCAGAGCCCTGGCGAGGAGATCCTTCAAAACTACAAGCAACCCGAGGACGAAAAGGAGGGCAGCAGCCCAAAGGGTAACTCGGGAACACTCTAGAACCGAGTGCAGGGCGAGTCACCCACCTTTCTGTGTGAACCAAGGGGAAGAACAACACTGAGGCTCAGCCCGTCTGCGCTCTGCGGAATCGGCCCCATTTCGGTGAACTGTTTGAACCCCACCTTTGGGATCCTTTTTGAGAGTCACCCGTTGCAGGTCAGGTTTCTCAGCCCGGGCACCCTCAGGCGTGGTGTAAAGGGTGTTTTCAGCCCTAGTGGATTGCAGAGCAGCTCAGGGCAGCAAGCACTTAACAGGGCAGGACCAGGGGAAGGCGTCAGCCTGCTGGGCAACTGTACCACGCATTAAAGCAACGCTTTGACAGCCTTTGCTAGGCTGTTGCCGGCAGCTGGTCAGGTGAAAGTATCCCTCAGACTGGATTTGAATCACAGAGCCAGCTGAAGCACACTGGGTGGTCAGCCATCCCTGTTTGTGTTTATAGGGAAAGACAGTATGAGGGGGTAGAGGGAAAAAAGTTAATTCATAGCCACCTTCTCCAAGGGTTGCACAAAGGGCCCCACAGCATCTTCCCACGAAGGGATGGGCAGAGACATTTCTTATCACAGGCAGCTCAAGAATTTCACAAAGGTGTCTCTCAGTGTTCTAGTTAGCTCACAGCCATTCCGATATTGATTCCATATGTGGGATGAAGAAGACTAGGCCTACCTTCACCTCCCCTTTTAGGTTTCTTTCTTAAAACAGTCTCCTACTGAAACATGCATTCCCTATGGGAAGAGAAGCAGGGAAACCACAGCTGAATGGCAGATTGATTTAATGTCTTTGGGGGTTAGAAACCCATCATGGCCCATCGTTAAAGGTGTTGGCCGGTCACTCTAACCTTTGGTTTCTGGTAGCATCCAAGACCCTGTCAGCATCTTAGGGGATGCTTTTAGCCAGATGTCTGATTGCTCTCTCTTCCACTTTCCCTCAGCTTTTCTTTCAGTTCTGCCAGAAAATGATGCCTCCATGGGCTTATGACAGAAGGAAAGCTTTTAGCTTTTTTGTTTACAAATTCCGTTCTCAACTCCCATTAAAATAAGCTAAATTAAGACTGCAAAGTGGTCAAGCTTTGCTTAAGAAACTGTATTTTATAAGCAAGGAGTACAGCTAAGAAAGACCTGTGCAAGAATAGATACGGACCTCTAACAATTAGGTTCCTCTAACAGACGCATTAGGAGAAACAGGCATGTTTCTAGCAGAAACTGAAGCAAACGGAGAGAGGGAGAAGAGCCCAGGGTAACACTGAGATATCCAGGGAGGCTGCGCATCCTGACTAAGGCTGGCAGTCAAAACCAGCCGGTGCGTTTCCGTGATCACGAACGTTCTGCAGGAGGACGCCGGGCCGGGCACCCCGGGCCCTGCTGCCCCCTGCTGGCGGCGCCCCGCACTGCGCCCCGCACCGCGCGCCGCGGGGGGAAACGCACCCGCGCGGCCACACCTTAGGTAAATAAATACATGGCTGGGTAAATAACTAGATACATCAATAAACTCGTGACCCTGAATATTTTGCCGCTATGTTCAGAAAGTCGTTCGTTTGTAACTTCAATCCTCGTTTATGCTGCATTCCGCTCCGGTCAGGCTGATCACAGCGGTGCCTTTCCAAAGAGCGAGCCTCTTAATTAAATTAGGAGGCAGCTCATTGTGTTCCAGCGTTTGGTGAAACTTCCCTGGTGTGTGTGTATATATATTTAAGTCCTTGACAAATCTGGACTCCACTGGAGCAGTAAGAAGGCTAAAGTCAAATTAATCAGAATAGATTACCTAGATGAGACAGTCACTGCTGCCGAGCAAACCTTTAGGGAGAAAAGTTGTCCTTGAAAAATATTTGATGAAGCTGGTGCGCTAAGAAAGGGGCTAAATCCATGAATAAAACAGCCACAGAGAGCTCCAGGGCTCATAGACTCAGTTTGTTGAGCACTGAGAGGCAGGGGAGAAAAGGGAGAAAGATGCTGATATGGAGAATTTCATTATATAGAGCAACTCAGAACACCTCCAAACCCAGAGAAATCTAGAAGTCTGTCCCACCAAGCCCAAGTATCAGAAACCATACTTTGCCCCAAGGTATCCCTTGAGCTAGTCAAAGCATGTAGATCCCTTGAGTAGGTGGCAAGGAAGCAGAAGAGAAGTTTCTTCCTAATCATATCCTGAAACACGGGTTTATCTGGGGGCTTTGCCTGCATTCCACAGCCAGAAACAGCAGCAGAGGTGCTTTCCAAGTCAGGATCCAGCCTGGGGACACTCACTCCTCCCACTCTGACCGTGACTTTGGCTCAAAGGCAGTTCAGTGGGAGAGGGCTCTTGTGCCATCCGTAATTCACATCGGGTCCAGTTCACCTGCACTGAGGGCAGCACAAGGGGCCATGATGCAGTTAGACCAGAATACTGAGAATCCCCCATCTTTCAGTCTCCCTCTGTGAAGCATATAAACAAATCTTTTTGGGGGGGTGGGTTGTTTTGTTGTTGTTCCCCCCCTTTACTTTTAACATTTCTGGAAAGCTCAAGCCCTGCACTTCTTCATACAACACCTGCAAATCTGACAGGTGGAACGATGCATCCGGGCAATTTGAAATCCAGTAAGTGAAGACCAATGCCCTTGGCTACACCACAGGTCCAGCTGGCCCAATAACTTGTCTCCAGCTGACCAGCAGCAAAGTCAACAGCAGAGGACAAGAACAGTGCAAGTTTGTAGTGACAGCCCTTCAGACTGTCCCCTCACACCACACGCACCCCCCCGTGATTTGTAGCTCAGGGACTTCATGAACCACAGGCAGCATATCTGTGTATAGGGAGACCTATTTTTTTGTTTTCTTACTCCCATGAGCTTGCTCATTTACTTTAGGGACTCATATGAATTTTCAGTTTATGCAAGGAGTGCATAAACCCTGTGGCAAGGAGTTCCATTACTTTATTCTCTATTTTTCCCTGTGCCACTTACAATTTTATGGATGTATATATTCTCCCTTATGAGCCATCACTTTTCCAGACTGAAGGCTTCCCCTTTTATACTTTCCTCATTTTCAATCATCCAGCCAAGTAACTGAAAAAATCCCACACAACTCAGGGAACTAAACACACACCTCTGCTAACAAATAATTAGTTGAAGGCAGGGCTCGGCAGGGGGGAGGGAAGCTTTCCAGGTGTTTCTTTAAGTGAAATATGGATCGAGTAAAGCAGTGCTGAATAACTATAGATTACAGGCATTTGTTTCTTCTTTGAGCAAATTAGTCACAAGAACTAAACACCTTATTACAGAGTTACCCTTGTCCTAGATGTAAAATATAAAATACCGGGGAAAAAAGAAGGCACTATATGGCTGGGGGAAGGTTTGAGGGAACCTGTGGTTTAAGTAGTCAGCTTGTTCTCAGCCTGTTATTACCGCGTTTTGCACTTCAACAATAATAGGCTTTATCAGGGGCATTTGTCAGCCCTCCTCTCACGTAAGACAAATCATGCCCTTAGGGGAATATTATTTTTCTATCATCACCGTGGCCATTAATAATTCCATTTTCTTCAGGATCAGCCCTTAAAACTAGCTGTGCCATCAACACAGCTCCTCAGCGCATAGCTCCCTGCAGAAAGGTTGGTCCTCCCCGTTGTGAGTGCCACGAGGAAGGTGGCGGTGATGAACGATCACTGCTTGGGTGGCCCATACAGCACTAAGCACAGGCAAGGGTGAGCCCACCAGCTCAGACACTGTCACAGCTGTCCTTGAAGAGGGGAGAAGCAGCTCCCAGAGGCAATTAGGGTGTTCAAAAGAGCTGTGCTTCCGCAAGTTTCACCGAGCGCTGTCGGGTACGGGCCTTCTTCTGACTCAAGCCATGTATTAACACCCTGCCTGCTCCCTAATAAGAACTTTACATCCAGCGCTTAGGAAAAACAAACCTAATGGAATATTTGGTAGGCTACATTCATTTTTAAATTAATTTTTCCCTATGACTCAGTGGAAAAAAAAAAAAAAAGTGTAACCTCATGCTGTCCTTGGAAAGCACTGGGACAAGTTGAGATTGCAGAAAGCCTCTCTGTCATGGCATCTTTTGCTCTCTCGCTGCTAGGCACTTCCAAAGGACAGTCTGGGGGTGTACAGAACTTCCTTTTCAAAAACAGAAGGGATTAATTTAGTCATGAGAACACAACACATTTTTATCTGATTAAGTCAAGCCCACAACTGAATTTTCTCTATTTGTTGTAAATCTGGTAGATACCACTTTCATCTCATTCTGTGCTAATAAAGCACCTTCATCGTTGCTCTCTAAGCAATCAGAACGTGTAAAAGTATAAAAGTTTGGTTGTGGGACCTTTTTTTGGAGGAGAAAGCACTATGTAACAAAAGAACTGCATACTAATATTGTCAGATTGAAGCAGGGACAGGTTCACCTGATATCTGGAAAGGAATACTACCAGATACACTTTACTACCAAGCACCTAACCCAAATAAGTCTACTGATTCTGGATAGGTGAACAATTAAGTATATGGATCTGTTCATCCTGAGCCAGTACAACAATGTGTCACACTGCCAGAGGTGTCATTCTGCAGAAGCAGCAGAAAAACAAAGCCCTGATTACGAGTAATCCTGAAATTTTATTAAAAGTCTTTTTGTAGGGATAACGTCCTCTCAAAATCCATTCAAGCCGAATTCTCTCCTATGCAATTTAACTGTGTTTTCCCTTCAATCAGCTGCTTCTGGTAAGGAACAGCACCTTCCCAATGCCTTTCTGTATGGGCTGTGTAGCAGTACTAGACTGTATGCTGCCCCTCAGCCATCCCACAGGCTGTGGGGCTTCAAGGGGGATTTTTAACTGTTATTTCAGAGAAGTTATTCCTGCATATAGTTTATAAAGCACTGTAAGATCCTAAGGGATGGAAGGTCCTATATAAATGCAAATAGTTGCTGTTGTTATGCATGAACCATAGCCAGACTTTAAACAGACTGACTATGAAAAATGTCATTCCTTCTGACCTTTCCTGGTGAGAAACACTGCAATTAGAAAATCTCTAAACTGTTCAGACAGAAAGACAAACTCCAGTTCAAATTCTCTGGAAGGTAACAGCTACACTCAAAGTGATCAGGCGGGCAGGGGCGGGGAGGGGAACGTGCCCCCTGTCTTAAGGCAACATTGATAAGACACCAGCCCCCAGGCCACAGAATTTGGGCTCTTATTTTGACCCTGCACTAGACTCTAGGACAACTGGGAGGAAATCTGTTCACCGTTCTGTGCTTCTGTTCCTAACTCTCCTACTCCCTCACCCACCATCTGTTTCCTTTATCCATATGGTGCGTGTCTATCTACATTGCAAATTGTCTCTAGCTCGCTGTGTAGTGCTTACCCAAGCCTCATCCTCCCAGGTTCCAAGCAAACAAAGCAGGCAAAGTAGCTGAAACCCATCAGGTGTATGTAAATTGGATAGTGCTAATGGAAGAAGAAAAGTGGGAAGTGGGGCCATAACCCTTCACTCTACCAGCTCCTTCCTCCCAAGTAAACATTCGGATGCTTTACAGTACTATTTTGAGAAAACTGAGCTAGCTCAGAGGTAATTAGCTAGGGCAGAGCATTGCATTAATATAGTTGTATTGCCTCAGGTGTAAACTAGATTGTGCAGAGGCAGCCTGGGAATAACGGCATGACTGCACTGGGATTTGAAGAGTTATCCTCAGTACTCACTAAGAAGAAAAAGAAAAAAAAAAAAAAGATAGATACAGAACAAAGAAACCGGGGAAGAAGTTTGATATCCACCTTCACTTCTGACCTTGGAAGGTTCTTCTCTTCAGTCAGTCCTAAAAGTTTCCAGCTTTTGACACATCCTCTCCACTGGAAGCTAATTGCTCTCCTACTCCGTTACCCAGGCAAATCTGGAGCAGTCTGTGGATCTGATTGCCATTGCAGGACATTGGATATGGCCATCAAGAGTAATTGCATCATACCTGTTTGCCAAATATTGCCTGGTCTCTCACCACGATCAATCTTCTAACAAAAAATCACAGCTTTAGCCAGGTGTGATAGCTGTAAAACCAGAGCAAAGTTACGCAGCCATAGCTGGTAATAAAAGGAACGTGGATGTCTTATGCAGCTTTACTACTGAAAGTACTTTTTTCCCCGTATTAGTGCACAAGGTAGTACCAGGTTTTTTTCAGTAGACATTTTATTTTGAAATAAAGTGATGACTGGGCAGTTAATGACAGGAGTTAAGAAGAAGTACTTCTGACCATTTTTTTTAAATATGAGAAGGTGCAAACCTTTGAAACAAAAATGCCATAAGGGCCAGCTTCAGCCCAATCCAATTTCATGGGGAGTTACACACGCCGTTGTAGAAGTTAGCAAGAGTACAGCAAAGCAGGTGCTGGTTCATTTTGATCCAGAGTAAGAACAGAGTTCCTGTTCAACCTAACAGCCTATCCCACTGCATTGATTCAAACTCTTCTGGTCAACTCTTCCACAAGAAATTACAAAGTGCAAAATTAATCTTGGAAAGACTGTAGAAACTAGTCACTCTGTACTGGGTATAAATCCTTTCATTCACAGATCTGTTTTTTTGGTATTGGCACAAAGTGTCTCTCAGCATCCCAGACTTGCACAAAAATTGTGAGACACACATCAAGACCACCACACGTTGTGATCTTGTGATGCACCCAGTGTAAAATTAGGCTGAGGGGTTTTTTTATTGTTGCTTTTTTAATTGGTTAGGAGGTTTTTTTCTCCCTAGAAAAACAGTCACTTGCCTTTTTGGGGAGTCCCTAAGTGCCACCTCATATACAGTGGTGACTGACTAACTGGAAGAACTAACTGCAAGCCTACTTCTAGCACAGAACGCTATCTGGCAAAATTATTTTCACTGAAAACTCAGAGGTATCAATAAAAATACTGTGAGAATACGCACATCATTTTAATCAGAAACCACATCTTTTTGGAAAGTAACAAAAAAGATACTTCTTCTGGACTCCAACCCTACAGAGAGCCACCTGCTCAATAAGTCTTCCAGTGAGGTCACACTTTTACTCAAGTACAAGGAGGAAAGAAGCAGTTGGGCCCCAGATGCGATGTGGAAAACCAGATCCACCTGACTTCAAAAAAGAGTAACTAGAGAATGTAGTTCTGGTAAAGTCCAGGCTAGGATTAGAGGATTAAAATTAGGTTTAATATTAGACTGAATAATATTCAGAATATTCTCATTTACCAAAGGGACCAGCAACACAATTTCACAATGTTTTTACAAGCCTTTATCTAATTTCAACACAAAACCAGTGATATTTAACACTGTTTCCAAAGTAACAGGTATGCAAAAAAAAAAAAAAAAAAATCAACTCCATTCCAAAGTGAAATATTACAAGATATCTAAAAAAAAAAACAAAAAACCCCCCCCAAAAAAAACAAAAAACTTCAGCTTGTTTAGTTTCTGAATAATTCCCAGGAGATAAAGAAACTTTCCCACTTACTACAGACAGATACAGGCAAAAGACTAGAATAAACTTAGTGCACTCTGAGATGAAAAAAATAACATCACCAAATTGGTTTCTTGCCTTTGTCCATCTTTTTTTAAAAAAAAAAATTAATCAGGATTCTACCTGAAGTCATGTCCCTACACTTAATGAAGAGCATCTAAGCTACTCGATAAAGCATCTAAGAAAGCATGCACAATTTATTCTCATGATTTTTTTTCTAAACATTGTCCCCTGAATGGTGTGCTGTCAAATTTCACTATATGCCAAGGTGACGCACTTCAACAGAATCAATGACGATACGAAACTAACTCAGGTTTGCAACGTGTTACTACATCATCTGGTACATACCAGCGTGTCGCACCAGAAAACAGCAAGTTGCTTTGTAAGTTGAAGAATCACAGTTTTGTAGAGAGCATAGTTCATGCAGCCACAAAGTGCACACACAGCTGAACCAGACAATTTTTTTCTAGGAATTTTCAAAAATAAGAGTTTCCCTCATACAATATCTTTCTTTTTTCCTGTTTTTCTCTTTTTCAAGGCTATTTTATAGATTACAAATTAAATTAAAATGTCATGTCATTCAAAGAAAAAAAAAAAAGATATAAATCAGAAAAGTTAGAGGAAAAGATGTGCAAAACAGAGGACTGTGAGCAGACTTCCATTTCAGATAACCAGGCCATCTGGAGGCCCTTTAGTCTTGAAAGTGGAAGAGTTAAGAATTTTGCCTTCCTGTATGTGACATAAAAGGTGCATTAATCACAGCTTATTGCTGGCCTGATTCTGAAGACATAAGCACAATTTATACTCCCTTAAGTAGGATATGCAGAAGTTACTGTCAGATGTAAATCACTGAATATCTCCTGTTTCCATAAGAGCATTATTTTTCTTTAGGTTGGTGTTAGAAAAAAAAAAATATCTGTCTATTCTAGGTCAGAAATGCTTCATTTACTCTTCCACAGGATATGTGTTCTTTGTTTCTTTACTGGCATGACACAGAAGACACTTCTATTCAATATGTACATGTATAGCAAATACATCCATATACTAACTGTGGCATGCAGCAAAGCTAGAAATTAGCAAAAATTTTCCTAGTGGACAGGTTACGAATCTAAAACACAGTTTCACTCTGAGAATCTTCAGTTCTGAATTCTAACCTAAAGAAAGGAGGTTATTTCTATACCTCTTTGTTGTTTCAACTTCTATTAAGTTAAATATTTCTACTTTTTTTATTGATTTAATGCTCCAAAGTCATATGTAACTCCATTGTATTGTTAGAAAGAATCCTAAAAGCCAAGAGAAGGATTTGCCTCTCCAGTGCCACGAAAGAGCCAACTGCATATATGTGACTAGCTCCTGGAACTCAGCTGGTGCAGGAGTACTGGTTAAGTCAAACAGTAACTCATACATCTGTGCCCTCAAGCTCCTACTGTCTTTATCAATTCTCCTGTACATTACTTATCTTTCACACATAATTGTGTAATTATTTTCACATCTGCAAAAGAAGACCCTCTCTCTTTTACATTCAGAAGCTTAACACGTGTGCCTTAAGTTAATGCCTGTCCTTTTAGCAAAGACATCCAGAAATAATAATGTATGATAATAGTTGCTGTAGCATGTATATGACCCAAACAAAATCAGGGGCACACCGTGCTAGATCCTCTGCAAACAGCAGAAGATAGCCTGGGGTTTGATCTATATTAAGGGATGACTAAACAGCATGGCTGTAGACTTCTGAACACAGGGAAATCAAAATGAGTTGCTGAAAGGTAAGGACTAAGTCAGGTGCAGAATCAAGGATAAAACCAGTTCCAAAGAAGCCTAACCCTAATACTTAACGATGACTTATTTTCCATAGTGAAGAGGCTCATGGCAAACAAGGTTTGTACTTCTGTTACGTATAGGGTACAGCTCGTGTTGTTAGCTGTACAGTAACGTGCTGCTCCACAATTCAGAAGGTAGGCCAGGTTGGAAATATGTCATTTTTTCCTTTATGAGAAACATTCTGACATTCTATGAAAATATTGTTCTGTCCATGCTATAAAGGTCACGGAAACATATGGTGCAAAACCATGTAATTATTCAACATCTGAAATAATTGAGAAATTTATTGGTATTTTTCAACTGAATATCTTTCTGTTTTTACTCACGGTTTAGTGAACAGTTACTGCAAGTTGATGAATCTGATTGCTTGAGCACTATTTAATTTCTTGAACTGTTCTAGCTGACAAACAGCTGTTTGTCATGTGCGATTTAGAGACAAGCTTATTCTATGACAGAATGTAAATTACTTACATTTTCCTCCCCCTTCCCTAAATAACTTTTTCATTGCCATCCCTTCACCACCCCACAATCTCTTCTAACAAAACACCTTTACAAAGAATGAAGATGTTGCAACTCAGGACACTGGGTCTTTTTGCTCCAGTGTTGAGCAGATTTGTCATCTCTCTGTAAAGCTGTTAGCAACAGCATCCATTCACGTGTTACAAGAGAAATATTTTTTTTCCTCCCTAAATATCATACTTTACAAGTATACACCATACATCAGGTTGTGCAAATGTGATATTCTTGCCCTTAAAAGATTTATGTTTGTGGCAAGATGTGTAAAAGTTTTGTATTCCTTCATTTTATTAATCTTGCTGCACCATCCTAGCTGAAAGATGCTGGCTATTATCATGGTCTTTAACATTATATATGACTGATACACCCCAGCTTGGTAAAAGATTGATTGCAAATATTCAACTGCATGACCTGAGGACTCGCCTTACATGTTTTATTTAGGCTATGCAACACATGGAGCCACAGCTGGGTTTGCTGAAGCACCACAATACATTATGTTGTTTGACCTATTAAAAACTCCCTGTGCAGAGGAAGTGGGGAAGAACTAGAAAGACGAGTAAATGCATCCTGAAAATTATAATATCCAGGAGGCAAGAGGCACAAGAAAGAAAGGAGCTGCAAAGAAGAGAGCCAAGGTTCAAAGTCTAGTACAAGAAACAGGTAAGGATGTCAAAGCAGGCAACAGCTGCCAGCCCAAATTAAGGAGGTAGCGGTGTCTGTATTTCCAAAAACCTTCTCCTTTCCCCAAGATTTGTTTTATTTTGAGCTAGAAAATAAAAGTCCTTCTATAATTGTTGAAGCAGTTCTGCCTCCTAACTTAGACCACCGCTGGCCACATCTCTCCCACTTTATACTTGTCCATTTTGCCTTTGTGTATGATGAGCCAGCCTGTGCCGTGCTAGTAATAAGCTTTGGGATGGCAGCATGGTTGATACCATGTCTTATTTTACTGATTTTGAGAAATCTGGCTTCCCATTCTTTTTTGAGATGAGTTCTTAGCAGGCAGAAGAAATATTAGAGGAAGAGTCAAGATCTGTAGGTATTCCCTGTAGTCAACTGATACTTGCTGCAAGATTACCCAAAATAGGTCAAATACCACATTAGATACCTACCGTCACCGATCACCTTTGCTCTCACTAAAGTTTTGATCCAAGTCTATGTAGCCATATCACAGCACAAAGATCTTACTATCTAAAAAGCATCCAGAAGCGAATGTTAATTAAAAAGGGATTATTTTTGTTCTGTCATTTGGGTGCATTTCTCACGGCTTGTCACAAAAAAAAAAAACCAAACAAAAAAACCCAAAGAAAGAAATAAACAAAAACCCCCACCCAACCAAATATGACTGTGGGACTATAAATTGCAATTCAGTTGATTTAATTACATTTGTATTCATAAGCGCCAGGGAGAAGCAGGTGGCTTTGTTTTAAATCAGTATTTTTTTGCATGCAGCTAACAATTTATTTTTTTTTTCAAAAATTCAGGGTCTAGTTTTCATTTTATGAAGTATAAAAATGATTCACAAATTAAAATGCTAAGAAGAGTTTTCATGGGAAGAGGAATACAAGTGCATGTGGAGATCGG
>JAVJGJ010000047.1:105750590-105788826 GCA_035590215.1 Microhierax caerulescens
GGAAGAGGAAGACAAGTGCATGTGGCCTAATACGCAGCAACCATTTCTGCTGCTGCCTTGGAAACCAACAAGAATGTCCACAAATTCATCAAAACCGTGGTTCATAGAAGAACTCGTGTGTCTGGGCTTGATCTCTCCAAGCAAGCTAGAACAGAACTGCAGGATGCACTGAAGGATTAACCTGTGCTGCAGAGCCAGAGCAGCCACGCAGAGCTCGCTTCCAGGACATCTAAACAGAGTTCTCTATAGACATACACCTGTGCCATAGGCTACCTTCCCCAGTCAACAGTAAAACTCTGCAAGAGTTGCTGTTGCTTAGCCAATACATCTTTTCCAGATAATAAGGAAACTTGTGAATCACTTCAAATCCTTTCTTCTCTTTGTTTTTTATAACTATGATTTTAACTTATTCTTATTGTCATCTATTTGTTATATACCCTAAAGTCTAGGATGCTATTCTTTCCCTACAAGTGCACCTGACAGGACCAGGATCTGACTGGACTGTAAACTATGACTACAGCACCATGTCAGACCCAGTGCTGTTGCTGAGCATCCCTATCTCCTTACGCAGCTGGGACTGGTCCAAGGGTTTGTACAGAGGATCCCAGTGCAAGGTGTAGAAGTTCTGTTATGCATCACATCCAAGCGTTGGTGGCATTCCTGCTGATGGGAAGAGTGGGAATGAGAGAGAAAAGTGGGAAGTGAAGGCAGCGCCACAGTCCTGTTGCTTTCTTGTGTGTTTCCCCATGGGAATGAAGTATTTGAGAGTGGAGATACTCCGCAGTGCTGCATTAGGAATGCAGGACTTGTTATTTTCAGAGCAGGGAAGTATCATTTCTGATCTACACAGAGCAAGAAATGTGAGTGAAGACCCCCTTACTAACTGCCTCCCCAGGAAGACTGCTCCTGATCACCACTAAAAGAGCCTGTCACTATAAATTCATAAAAATCTTTGTAATTATGTAGAAGTAAATACTCCCAGGTCACCTTTAGGGAGGGGGGGTGGGGGAACAAACAAAACCCAAGCTACCTGGTTTGGTTTTAAGCCACCATTTCTTTCACAACATTTAAACAGAAAAGGCACTGTTTTTGACAACTGTCTTACTTGACATTTTGTATCAGCCATGTCAATCACACTGTATTTCCTAATGCAAAGTGACATGGGCAGCACTAAGCCAGAGTCACTTGTCACACTGTTGTGTCTGCAAGAAGAATTTATATGAACTAGAATTTGCTTAAATTCAGAGATCAAGGTAAGGGTGCCTTACAATGAATTTTTCCTTTTCTTTCTGGAAAGCAGATGCTACAGTGGAGCACACCTTTCTGTTCACCTGAGGTTTTACTCCCTGCCACAGGAAATGTATTATTCCCATAAATAGCAAAGGTGATACTGACTCTCCCCTCTATTTAATAGTTTTGGTTTTAGTGAGCATCTCAATCAAATAATCTCCTTTGTTAAGATTAAACTAAAATATGTCAGATGCTAAACCAAAACATTAAAAAGCCAACAGCTGAAATGGGACTGGAGCAGTACCAGAATAAATTAGCCTTCCAGTACCTAAGAGGTAGTTTATAAAGAAGATGGAGGTACTCTCTCCAGAAGGAAGCACAGTGACAGAGCAAGAAGCAACATGCAGAACCTGGGAATCCCATACAAGTTTTTTTACTGTGAGAACAGTTAAATCTTGAAAGAGGTTGCCCAGAGAAGTGGTGGGATCTCCCTTGCTGGAAGCATTCAAGACTTGGCTTGACAGGGCCCTGTCCAATGCTCTGCTTTCGACTGGAGCTTGTACCAGATGATCTCTGGGGGGTCTTTCAAGACTAAGGTTTTCCATCACTCCAGAATCCCAAATAATTTGGGGGCCCAGAAACCAAACCAACAAACTATGTTAAAAAAAAAACAACCACACACCACTGTATGCTACTATCTTCACCTGTTTCTTTTTCAAGTAATGCATAGCAATGTATACTAGCATGTTTAGACACCTTTAAAAATAAAGCTGAAGGTTTAAAGTCACACTTGTGTTGTGAGCTAAGGCAAAAACTATCATTCTCTGATGGTCTGTATGGCACCTTGCACAGTGCTGTCCAAATGTGCATAGCTATGGGCACAGTAACTAAACATTCTGTAAATCCTCCAAATCACTTAATGCACTTGGCAAGAGAACAACCATTTTTGCACAAATATCTTGCAAACAAGCCCTTATCCTTATCTACAAACAAAAACCAGTAATGAACCATATCCCAAAGGACTACTTAAAAACATAGCAGAGAAAACAGCAAGAGATCAAAGCTTCTGTTTAATTGCTCCAACCTTTCCTGACTGATCCGTTCTGATCTGCTTACTGATACTTAACTAAAAGCCCTAACATTTGGTGTTTAGCTATAAATGCACATCATGAGAAGCTTAAAAATATTTCCCTATAGTAAAAATAAATAAATAAAACCCAGGCTGAACATCAGTTGAGATTGTGGATATAAAACTGCTAAAGATTTTCTGGAAAGGCAACTTTATATATACAATGGCACCAATCTACTGACAGTGCCATCAGCAAACTCAGTCTGTTTTGGATACCAGAGCAGCAACTGTGAGGTTTTTTAGTAACTTATTTCCAAAAAGTGCTTATTCAGTTGACCTGACATTATTCATGGACATGCATAGCAACTGGCAAATGCTTCCAGTTAAATTAAAAAAAAAACAAACATATTTACATAAAAAATATATCTATCTATTTCCATCCCCATCCTCTTGCCCTTGTATTTTTGGGGGGATCCTGTAACTCAGTTTCCAGAACAGTTATTTCCTCAGAGACTAAATTAAATTCTCATTTCCCAATTGTCCGAAGAATAGGATACCTACTATGAAAGACACTCTTACCTACCAGTGGAATGGCCTAATTACCAGACTACAAGAACACTCTGTCCCAGGATACCCGTTCTCTCCTGTTGTGTTACACTTATTACTTAATATCATATGCAAATAGGACACCAATACTCCTATCTCCATTGAAAGAACGCTACCCATCATCCCTACCCTAAGACAGTGATTACTCAAATATTTACGCCCCAAATAAATTTAAAAATCAATCCTGTGTCATACATAACCAGTTCTTTATCTGTTTTGTGAATCTTTGATTTATTTTTGCATGTATTTCAAAAGACCATCTAAATACAAAGCAGAAGATTCAGAAGAGTGGCTGTAAGATAATTTTATTCCTAAACAGAGCAGTTCAAGATCTGCACATTTTTGCATTGACCCAATTTATGTCAAATGATCTGCTGTGGTTTTAACTTTGTTTCTGGTGGGAACCTAGTATTTCCTAGCTCCTAACCTGTAAGAAAGGCCACCAGATGGCCATACATAAATACCTAATTGTGTTTGCTCTGGGCCAAAGTCCCACCTGGCTGTTTAGAAGTTTAAGGACCTTTCTTAAGGAAACACCAAATCGGACAACAATGTTTACTTGGTTTTAGGAAAGCAAAGCCCTTCAAGTTTGCTAAAACAGGAGACTAAGTTCAGGAAAGCCAAGGGGATTCCTTGCCAGAACGGTATCTGCCCCAAACTCACAAGACAGACAGAACAATCTTAGCTATAAAAGAAGAGTTTTCTTAGGGCAGGGGTCCTCAAACTATGGCCTGTGGACTGGATATGGCCCCCAGGGTCCTCAATCCACACACACACACACACGGTATTTACAGACACCCCCCTGACGGGGGTTGGGGGGGAAACCAAGCAGCTGCAGATGACTGCCTGCCACTTAATCCACTTGCCAGCCCCTGGTTAAAATGTTTGAGGACCCCTGTCTTAGAGGAATCAATAGTTTTTATAGGGCAGAAACGAGACAACTTCTGTTTCAACAAGTTTGTTTCAAGCAATTTCTTTTGAGATGTTTTGTTTTAAATATATTGAAGAAGTTGTGATCATAAGAGCCAAGCCTGCTAATGAAATCCAGCAGGTTTTCCATAGGTCTCTGGGACATTTTACCACACCTGTCTTCCCAAAGAGTTGCTTTCCTAACCCTCAGGGAAAAAGAATATGCCACTTACATAGCTTATAACTTTTCAAGTAGGCAGTATGCATTTTTCATTCCCTTAATATTCTTCTTGGTTCCTTTCCCTCATCCTAACCCATCTCTACTCACTAGTTCCTCATTACTCAACAATTTTCTGTCTCATTACTGCACCGGTTAAAAGGTTTGGGGTGGGGAGTGTTTTTGTGTGTTTGGGGTTTTACCAGCCATAACTCTCAGGAAATAACTAAGAATCCCATTCAAGATGTTGGATAGTCCTTGGCTATTTCCCCAGCCATAGCTTGCTCTTTGGACAACTGCACTACCAAACAACAGGTTGAATAACCATGCTGTTGAATTAATTAACGTTTAATGTATTAAACATATTGTTACAAATGTGTATAAATAGAGCAATTCAAGTTTTCAAGGGAGATTTAAAGGAAAGGAAATGGCAATTATTTCCTGAAATTACACGAGAAAAAACTGAGCTATTTGAGAATCAGGATGACATTATCCTTTCTATAAGATGAAGAGCCACAAAAGGTACATAATTTAAAGAACAGCTGATATTTAAGAACATCACAGTAAATGTCTTCAATAGTCTTGCACAGATCTTATTAATGCTTTTGGCATTGGGACACTTGCGTAGAACTGCAATCAAGTATATTTAGAGACACATAAATTTAGGATAAGAAAGAGGGCTCAAGGTCAAGCTAGACATCAAAATTAGAATGTCAAGCAGAGATTTCTTAGAATGATGGTGAAGAGGGCTTAGCTTGTTCTTCTGTCCAGAGGTCAGTTCTACTGACATGGAAACCCAAAGATAGTCTTGAGCCTGCAAACCAGCCTGTAACTTCTGTTTTGATATGGACAGATCCCAAACTGCACAAGATTAGATCCAGTCCATACATTAGTCATATTTTACAGCCTTGAAATGATAGATCAGGAAACCCATGGTAGTTGTAAACCAGACTGCTGTGGCTGCATGACAAATTCCTCATCATGAAAAGACCATGGCTTGCTTTAAATGTGCGTAATACAAACACCTGATGGGTCCTTCCACAGAGATTACTGTATCTGGTTGGTAAGTGTAATGACCTTTAAATTTGACCCAGATACAGTAAACCACAATACTGACCGGGCTCTCCAAAACTTTAAAACCCCACTGGAATTATGGTTCTATGTCAATCAGCAAAAGCATTCGTGTTACCACATTCAATCAATGGATATCATATGCTTTCTACAAGTCAATGGGGACAGACAAGCTCCTACAAAGGGAGAAATCTGCAACATCCAAAATTAACTCACAATTCGAATTACCCTTCTTCCCAGGTGCAGAGGAAGAGAAGCAAGGTACCTGTTCTGGCTGTCGTCTTCCAGTGTCATTGGCTTCCCATCTCAGCCCCGAGTCGTGCCTTACCAGTCTAGCACACCTAGACTTGCTTCAATTTATCTTTAGGGTCATTTACGACTCTGCTGCATGCCCCTAGCTCCTTATCACTGACAGGAAGATGTACAGAACTTTTTACAGCCTCGAAAGATATAAGAATGCCATTAAAATGAGCATAGCATTAGATGCTTTAATAGAACAGCAGAGGGGAAAAAATGAACTCTTACTGTTTAATCAGCCCACTTAACAGTTTGGATTTGTTTTATTACTCTAATTTTACTACTCTAATTTTATGAACATTTACCCTAAACCTCAGCTTGTTCAGATTCCTCCTCAAGTCCTAGTTCATAATTGTTTGCTTAATACTTGAGGGATTAAGCCAGGGAAACTTAAAACAATTTACTACAGCTCTTTAAAACGTTACTTTTCAGTTTTACTAGTGCCTTTCACATTTGATACATCAGGAAGCACTTTCTTCCAAAGATTGCCCCACATCCTGACACATTACCACAGTGGATAGTGAAATTATCCAAAAAGAGTTCTTACTGAACTCATATCACAAGCTTCAGTGTTTGCAGGGTCAGGGTTGAAGGTCTGCTATGATTTCAGTGTACTGACAGGTTGTCAAAGATCCTCTTGTCATAGAGGACAAAAATTGAACAGTTGGTCTCAAAGACATGAGAATGAAATTGCAAATTGAGGCTATGCAAACTGAAGACAAATGCTGAAGTTCAGGCACCCTTCCTTAAAGTCCCCCTGACGTGGTGGAGAGTCTGGGCTGGAACAAAAGGGTGATGGAGCAGAGCATACAAGGCTGCAACACACGCTGCATGCCACTTGTCCCCAACTGTCTGTGCTAAAGCATGCAAAACCATTAACACCCATGAAATGGAAGTGAAAAAATAATACCAATATAGTATCATGCCCTTGTGCATACTATGCTTTGATATAGGTAGCAACATGAGATGCAAATTAGATGAGAACCCCATCTTCTACACGATCCCATACGATTTACTTGCCAGACCTCAGCTAACTGAAGGTAATGGGAGTCAATGAGGTTAACTCCTACCCTGCATTCTCCTAACCTGCCAGTCATACAGACATGCAACCCTGCTAAACTGAAATTTTTTTAAAAAACAAACAAACAAACAAAAAAAAAAAGCAAGCAATGACGACACCAGAATATTTTGAACAAAATCTCAGACTTGTGTTCATTCTCTTTTTTCTGCATTTAAAATTTGTGGTTTGCTTCATGTATAGGAAATGTAATAAAATCAGTTAAATACATGATGTTAGGCTTCATTTGTGAACTGTTTGAGAAAAATCAGAATCTGTCCTACCCATTAGTGAAACAAAAATTGTACAGGCAGAATTCCAGCACTTTCAAATAATTGAATCTAGATTTGTTCATTACAGTAACCTTCAGGGAACTATAATGCAGATCCATGACACCAAAAGCTGTAACAGGGACAAAAATGTGAATCTGACAGATATTCTCATGATTTTTCAATGCTAAGTTGCATATTGCTTACAGACATGAAGTATATGTTCCTTATATCTCCTTACACAGAAAGTCATTAGCTTTACCTCATGTTACATGTAAGCTGGAGAAAGCGACGAATACAAATACATAGGTGGTTTTGCATATGTGAGGGAAACAGCTGGGCTGGAAGCCTCCTCTGCCATCTCCAGGTACACAGTTCCAAAGGGGCAATGACTGTGACAACAAAATGACTCAGTTACCTATACCCACCAACTATCAGTCACCCTTTGCTATTGTAGGACAGATTTCTCCTCTCCTGAGCCTGCCTTCACCGTCTGCCCAGTCCTTTGGCCTGCTGCCTACAGCAACGCTATTTATGTTGGGGTGGGAGGGGGGGGATTTCTGTTTTCCTGTATGCTTGCAACAAACTTTTTAAATCCTGTTGTCAAGTTCTAATTCATCTTTCTTACAATGTTACTGAAAGTTTGGGACTAAATTGGAT
Organism: Microhierax caerulescens; assembly: GCA_035590215.1. Classification (NCBI taxonomy): domain Eukaryota; kingdom Metazoa; phylum Chordata; class Aves; order Falconiformes; family Falconidae; genus Microhierax; species Microhierax caerulescens. The sequence continues at coordinate 105,757,976 of JAVJGJ010000047.1, forward strand.
GGGGAAAAAAAGTTTCCAAGTACAAATATTTGGATCTCCTGCTGTATTACACCTTAGCTGAATGATTGCACATCTTAAACCCCTTCTATCTTGACTGCTTTCCACACTTTCCTTCCAGGATGAAATCAGCCCTCTGTGAAATTCCCTTTAATGTGGGGGAAGGATGGTGGGGGAAGAGAAGAACTGATACCACATCTCTTGTTTTTTCTAGTCCATCATTAGGATGAAAAGAAAGATTTGAGAAATGGCTATGCCTATGCCTTCTGTGGACAGCTAAAGCAGACCTGTGAAAACGACAAAATACCATCCTACATTTGTAAGCAAGTGCTGCAATATTTGGGGGTAAATTTGGTCTTTTGGTAAATTCAGCAGACTATGCAATATTCCCCAACCAGAAAGCTGCCTGAGTTTCTGCATGTTGAAACTATTGCATAATAGAAATGACAGAGCGATCAAAATGCAAACATTTTTTGCTGGGTATGGCTTTCTATTATTTATAGATTCATGTCCCTTTTGGGAAATGCCATCCCAAAATTAAACTTAATTTTAGTCTCCAAAATTAGGCGAGTCCTATGACTCAGTGGAGGAGAGAATGTTACACATGCACATTTCTAAATGGGGCGGGCAGTTTAGTCTATTAGAATTCATTAGAGACTGAGTCATGATCGTGAAACTGAATTTACTTAGGACAATAACCTTCAAGTGAAAGTAAGTATGACAGCGAGCCAGTTCTCATTTCAACAAGAAGTCAGGCAGCCTCCAAGCTTTCTTAACTGCGGTAATCCCTTCAGGTTCTTGCCTGGCAGGATTTAGGCTGCCTCCTCCACTTTCATATATAAGAACTTTACCACATATGATACCTGCAAAAAAATGTCACATGAAATTGATATTTGGCTGCCTGGAGTGTTTAGTCTGTATAACATCATTATCAAGACACTAAGAATTCATTTCCAATCTAGTTAAGGAGTAAAATTAGAAAGGGACCACATACAAAAATAACATGAATAAGTGGAAACAGCTGAAGTAATTCCCTCTGCACAGAGCAAATAAAGTCTAATAATAATTTATTAAAACAGAATGTTGAACGTCAGTTGAAGATCTAAGGCTAAAGTTAAATATTGGGAGTACTATTTCAAGAATAAGAAACCTTGAGTACATTGCTCTTGATCACAGATTATTGACTGTTGCTGAAATGAAAAATAGCTCTTAAAGAATCAAATCATCTGTCAACAGCTTCTCAGCTTGGCAGGAGACAGCAGCACCCCACTACGCGAGGACACAGTTTGAGTACTTCTCACGGGCCAAGCACAATAGAGCCTGACTCTTTCTCAGTTCTGACTTTGGAAAGTACAGGGGGGAAAGGATAACTTTAATGGCAGAGGATTTCCATCATTTTGGGTTCTGTTATGGGGTCATAGAAGTACCGATGCTGAAGACAGGTTAGCTCAGTTTCAAACTTTGATAGCAAGCGTGGAATGGCAAGAACTGGCTTTGCATTTTTTCCTGGCTGACTGGCTGATCAGTGTGCAGTATTCGTGTACACTCAGGTGGTTCCAAATTTAATTTTGTCCCTAACGTACCAAATTAACAATTAATACTGGTGCTTCACAATTCATTTAAGCATACAGCAGTCCTCTGTTTTTCACAGTGGCAGTTGTGTTCCAACTCAATTGGGACCCTCCCTAGATCTATCCTCTAATAGCTTGCTTAATTTTATTTTTGTATTCCACAGTCCTTGATAACGGCAAACTAATTTCTGTAACTCTGTTTGATGAAAATGTGCTGATGGAACTCATATTTCACTTCATTGACTGTAATGAGCTATTTCATCAAACTGTCCATGGGACACTATTATAGAGAAAATGATAAATTTACTAATTTATTCACTAGAAATTCCATTGGAAATTTTAAAAGGAAAAGAAAAGAGCCATGAAGTGAGTTACATTAGACTTCCACCAAATGATATGTCAGGGTCTACACGGAACAAAAGCACTGACTACTGCTACATTTAATGGAGTGTAAACATTAAGTATGTGTTGATTAATCGCTAGGTTGGCTGAAACTCTGCAAAACAGAAGCATGCACCATGATGCAGGTTTTCCCTTGTAAATATTTTCAAGCCTCACCTACTCATCCCATGTGGTGCTGCTATCGTTAGAAATCAAAGCTTTATTCACACACTTCCTCCCTGTCTGAGGCCTCTCACCCATGTCAGGCATGAAGATCTGCATAAATTCAGCAGCTGACAACCAAGCTCTTGTGGCAAAAAAAATGATCCTCCAAAGATCATTTTCCTGAAGATTATTTGTATTTATCTCCTTTAAAAAGGAGGTATCTGCAACTACGCTGTTGTGTAGGATGAAACAGTATTTCGGGAGAACAGTAGGGAGTATGTAATTAGACTGTTCATCTCATGTTAATATTAGACCTGAAAACAGAGACTATCACACAGGCTGCCTGGCTTGTTTTAATTAGATGTCCTCCACCTGCTATTACAGTTATGATCCATGTATTTGATTGCTCTGCCACAGACCATCCTGAAATGCAGGCATCAGCCTGGAGAGCACAGCAAGGGGAAAACCAAAAAATCAACTAGGGACAATTAGTGACATCCTTCCTTGCTTCCCATTTTGTACCTATGCAGGGGCTTTCTTCACGTGTACTCAAACCTGTAGCACACTCCACCTGCAATACAACTTCCTGCACCTATTTATTGTGGAAAGGGATTCTGTAGGAAGTTAAAAAGTTTGGGTTTTTTTAATACACACAATTTTAATTACCTTCAGAAAAGTCTAAAAGCAATAAAAAATTTGGAAATAAAATAGTATTTCATATAATGGAAGATTAATTTATTGGACCTTTCTGATCCACGCAGTTTAGGGAAAGCCATTTTACATAGGGAAGTGTGGCAGAGGTTTTTTTTTGGGTTTTTTAGATCTACTTAACTAAGATTGTCACTGTCAGAAACTGTTTTCTTTGCTAGTGTGGTCTGCTTGAAGGGGATGACGTCTGGGAGACTAAAATCCAAACCAGATGACTGCATAAAGAGCCCAAATAACTATTTGCACTGCATACCTTGTATTTGCTTAAGGATGCGCCATTCATTCACACATAAACAGAAAACTACCACAGGGACACAGGAACACAGCAAGGGGGCTTGTCTTTCTCCTCAGAACTGAACATTTTAAGACACCCCACTCCTTGCTCAAAGCTGGTGACAACCTCCTGAAGGTAGTGACTGAGGAGCAATCACCTTGCTGCTGCACAAGGGATGTCTTCTTAGGGTATGTGACACAGAAAAACTGTTCAAGTCACACAGTTTCAATCAAACCACAAAGCAACCCAATGATATAATAATGATGTAAGTAACTGGCAATCAGTAAACTACACATTCAGGGTCAGTATCAGTGATACAACACATAAACCACAATATTAAAGGTTTCCAAAAGTTAATAAATACCTGTAAATTTCTAAGCACACTATAATTAATCCCAAGAGTTACACCCCACCCCACATTCAGAGTTATGCACACACACCACCCTCTCACAGGACTAGAGGGTAACGAGCCCTCACTACTCTCTTCTGGGAGTGCAGATTCTCCTACTCACAGCCACATCTTGCTGGAAATGTGGGTGCTCTTGCTTTGTGTGTACCCATGCTGCCCTCTACAATCCCCATGGGGCTGAGAAAGCACCCCACAAGTTCACATACACAGGTCCTTACTTTTTGCACTCCGCCCTGTGAGTGCAGTGGCCAGACTGCTCTGATGGGGAGGGTGCTCTGTTAGGTCTAGACAGGGGTCATCATGCCAGTGGGGGTGACTTGTAGAAGTATCAAAAGTTTTGACTGCTGCTCTGTTCCCATTTCTCTCTCCCCTCCTGTCACAAATTTACATGCTGCTTTCATACTTCATGTTGCCTCACCCATGTATTTCACAAGTTTCTTGGTTAGAGGGAAGACCATGTGGGTACCCCAATGAGGTTATACCAACAGGTCCAAGTGGGGAAGAAGGCAGTGAAGCACCTCTTCCTGAGAGGGAGCATTTATCACCTTGGAGCAATTCCTACCCTCATGCACCTAAGCAGCATTTAATCAGATAGAGCTCACAGTCTGTCACTGCAAAGTACAAAGCAAGCTCACCAATGATGGTACCCGACCAAGAAGATGGTGGCTTACACTGCTACCAAAATGCCTGCTGGGTTGCACTCTCCCTGCTTGGACTGGGCCTCTAGGAAAGTACCGTTTAGCCTCCCACTCTGGCTCCAGCTTTAATTAGTCCTCAAATTGCCATAGCATTTAGACATATGAATGATCAGCACCTTGATGTGCTAAGGTAGCTAATCCTTAGGAATATAACCTCCACAGATCCTCTACAAGTACAAACTTTGCTTTAAAAGTAGGTAAACATTGAGCAATGGAAGCTGCTCTCTTTTCATGAGAGCAAGTATGCCACTCTCTTAATTAAGATACATAATTATATAAGTCCTGAGCCCATCAAGTGCCATCAGTCTTCCTAAGAGATTTCTGTGTAATAGGCCAATTAGTAGTCCCTAGACCCCTACCCTGGAATTTGAAAACAGTCAGAAGATCCAAGTAAGACTGATTTTGATGCTATTAGTAAAACAGACCACACACTGATCTTCATGCACAATCATCAGTAACCGCTATGCTGATGATACTTCTACAGTATCTGTCTGAGGAGGCAAGTTCAGTTTCAATAGGCTTTTCACAAAGCAAAATGTGATGAATTAAACTGTTCCTGGTGAATCTGCAGTCTCCAGAATGCCACTGTATGGCTAACTTTACACATCTTTGTTCCAGTCCCATTTTAGTACTTTTTTCTTTTTTATGGATTGATGTAGCAACCCTCTATAAACATGAATACAGTCCTGGCATAACTGTGTGTGTGTGTGTGTGTGTAACCAACCCAACAGTTTCCTCTGTCATATAAAGGAATACCTTCAGCTGATTTTCTGATAGCAGTTTGTCTACAGAGCATGGAGGCAACTAGAAGAAACATGTGGCCTCCGAAAGTCACTTTTCATCTCCACACTGTAGCAGGGGAGCAGAAGACACAAACTAACGGAGACATTAAAGACACTTCTCCTCTTCACCAAAGATGTGAGTCTGGAGGCTGTTACTATAAAATGCTACTGTAGTGGGGTTTTTTTCCTAGTGCAGCCACAGTCCTAACAACAGTAAATAGAGTAGGAACACAGCAGAAAGATCATCACTCCCAGCTCGATACAATCAATATTAAATATTTTATCACGTCTATTAAAATGGATAGTGGTGCAAGTCTTTAAGGAAAATAAGAGCAAAAGTCATTTAACAGAGAAGACCTGTACAACAGTTTTCAGAACCCGACTCTGTAAGCAGTTGTACCCCAGCACCAGAGACAGCAGACTAGCCAAGCCTTTCCTCTTTCCCAGTCTTCTTACACATGTTCCAACTCATGTTCAACCTTACAGCAAGATCAGCACCACCTACCTATACCAACATGAAATCACCTATTTATCACAGTCAGACTTTGCTCTGCCCACAGTCCCTCAAGCATTGACCATGGGCATTATCACGGTGTCTCTAACTCGTGTCCCATTTCTTACCACAGCAAGAAGAGCAATCCCAGAATCACTGGGCTACATTGTAGAGCAATGGACAACTAATATAAGTAAAAAATGATCAAAGAAAAGATCACATTAAAAAATAAACTACCCAGATAGTCAATCAGCCATCTAAAATGTATATTTACCATATTTAAAAGAGTATGAGACACTTGAAATTGAAAGGTTACATAGAGGCATACAGAACTGCAGAATTACTAACGAATCTCATGATTAAAACTGCCTGCAGATTTCTAATTGCCAAGCAGTAGCCAGTGGAACTGAAACAGCCATGCCTTGTCCAAAGTGCCCTAATGCCATACTGAATAAATACAGAGCGTACTGATGAAAGAAGTGACCAGCCAGAATAGAATGGTGTTTACGAATCACCAGAGTACAGTTCGAGCCCAGGGAAATTACGAGCATTCAATTCTATATTGAAATACCTTGTTTCACATCAACTAGAATGTAATTTACACAGCACAGATATTATTTCAAGTTACGAGTCATCATTAAACACATTCTTCCTATGAGGTGATGAATTATACAGACACTAAGATTTGCCTATTTCTTGAAGCATGTGACTCAGCTGGAATTTCAAATTTAAGCTCCAGTGTCTAACATCATGCCAAAAAGCTCCTGGCCAGCAACCTTGAGAATAAAACAAACATGCTTATGCACTGATTCAATTGCATTCTTGCTTTGAGCTGGCACAAAGCATTCATTGGGTAGTTCAGACAAAGTTTGCTAGCCTAACCAAACAGGCTACTTCATTAGCTCAGAAGAAACTCTTGTTGACACGGCAGTCCATGTGGCAGTACATCTTATTTTGGTCCTGTTTGCATAGACAAGATCAAAACACTCATTACACTGCTTGCAAGCCAACTATAACTTGCACGTTTGGTATCTGTTTGGAAAATATGAGCAAATCAAGTTTTAAGAATGTTACTAATAATGACAGATTTTCTTTCAGAACAGGGAGGGAAATACTTCGGCACTGTTTCGGACATCTGAGTCATATTAACCACTTTAACAAAATCTAGAGCTCAGAAAGAATACAAATTGACAGCATCTAATAAAATGCACAATTTCTTTGGCAATTTCTATCTTGCCAATATAACCTTAACAACGCATGAGTTTCTAACTGGATTCAGGTGACACTTCACTGGTACAGAAGACAATTTCTTGCACTTTACCATTATTTGGTGTTGGACACTTAACAGCCTGGCTAATCTAAAGTGTATTAATGAGGTATTAAAATGTTTTAAAGAATAAAGTAGGTGTTAAAATTTCTTTAATACATTGTATTCATTTAAAGCCAATTCATTTAAAACTTACAGGTCTTCTTGATGGGCATATAAAAAGGTTTGTTATATAGAGATTTTTCTCATTATTCAGTTTCAGAGGTCATTTACCTTTAATTCATATATTAATTCAAGCAGGCTTCACTGTTCTCAGAAAAGGGAAAAAACATACCATTTCATATACTTTGGCACATTTATGGTGGATTAGAAGAGAAAAAGACAGGATGTAGAAGAACAATCTATAACCAAAAAGAACAATATACTTTACCTACATTGCTCATTTCCCATTTCTATCCTGTAACAACGATATAGCTAAGAGCAGAATCCAGAAGGCTGCAGAAGAGAGAGCTTCCACTCCATTCAGGGGCAAGGTGAACTCTCATAGCTGGCCCTAACTATTCCAGAGATAATTGTTTCAGCAGGCAGTGAACAGTTTTCAATGAATCTGTTCATTAATTAAAATTCAAGGAGACTTTTTGCAGTGTAAACAAGCAAGAGTTTTGCTTTATTTCTAAGTAAAAGGTATGAAACTGAATTAACTGCTCTTAAAGAAGAAAGGACAGAACTAAGCAAGGCTCTGAATACTTATCAGGTAAAGAAAGGAAGAAGCAGCAGGGAACAGCAAGCAACAAAAATTGTCTGACTTACAACTAGTTGCCTTTGCCTTACCTAGAAAAATATTATGAAAAGTTGGGGAAGTTTTCTAGACTGGATCCTTAAAGTCTAGATGCTTAGACTTGCAAGTAGCGTCTGTCACACAATTTCTTTTTTTTCAGACCCAAGGGGCTCTGCTTCAAGGCACCTGCAGAGTTTTTCTTGCCCCACTGTTGTAAGCACTCTCTTCTAAAACCTGGCTGTAACAATAGTTAGAAGCCTTCTTTAGGTCTACTTATCCCTGTGGTCAGATTTTACTCATTTGCCTTTTATATCAAGGTTAGCACCTACTGTTCTTTTTCCTTTTTGTTTTCTCCTCTGTGGTGCAGCTGGACTCAGAAGCTTTGTCTCCACCTCCTGTTTTACTGAACTAAAACACCAGGTTCTTAGAGAAACAGAATTCACTATCTTGGCAACAGCTGACCACAAACAATATAACAGCATCAAGGTGGTATTACAGCTGAGGCAATTAGCCCTGCTGAGAAACACTGCTCATTAGCCCAGGAATTCGTTCACACACCTATGCTGCCCGAGACAGGCTCTGATCCTTGGCAAAGTAGGCAGTTACTAAGAGCTACACACCCGGCCTCATCCTCTACCTGCACTGTTTATGCCAGGCATCTGGAATACCAAGCTGACTACTTTTTCTGAGGGAAATGTTGGGACACATAAACTACTGGTTGAGCCAGCAACTTAAATTAGCATGGCTGTTCCTCTGCCTTTCCCTCCTCTAGCTGGCAATTCTGTAGCAAAAGCAAGTCAGCCTTATGGTCAGCCTTTCAGTGACAAAATAAACATCTATGATGATGAGACATCTTAAGCTTAGCACTGATGCTGCCTTTGGGATTAGGATCACTCTGCACACTGCTGCAATAGACTATTTTGTTCTGGTTGTTTCTGGGATCTGCCAACATGTCCGTAGTTTCCTTTTGTATGACATACTTTCCATAGAGCATGCCAAAAATCTGATTTGGGTAACTGATCCACCAGGAAAAACATCATATCCCTGAGAAACTGTATAAAGGACACAACAGGAACAGACATGAATGCCAGATAAGCCGAGATGCTTTTTAAATTTTGAGGTACTGATGTATTGGACTGTGTAGTGTTTCGAGGTAGAGCTGTATGACTGAATTCCGTTCAGAAATGAAACTCTACTTGCTTTACTTTTACTAGTTGTAATCTTCTGTTTGTAGCTTACGTGTGGGGACAAAAGGCAAAAAAGGACACAAATAATGGTTAGATTTTCACCATTGTTACTTTTTTTGGCAGGCATTGTTGGAAGGGGTTTTCCCCACATTATAACTTTGCTTTGAGAAGAGATAGCCAAATAATGATCCCCACAACCATGGCATAAATATTTTTTGTTAGGCTATGTTTTACCATTAGCATTTGGCCTTCTTATGCAATTACAGTTCATCAAGCACAAAAAGTATTTGTCAGTCTATCAAATTTCCACTGGAATCCTCCATTATTGCTCATTTGAGTGTGCAGCCCGAGCTTCTTTGGGATCCAGCTGCTAGCGACCACTGTCATTAAGGAGGAATTCCAACTGCTGCTCAGCCCTTCCCTTCATCAGTGACTCCAAACTTTCTCATGCAAAACCTATCAAGCCAAAAATGTCTGCAACTCTTCTCAGCCCAGTGCTGAATTATTTTGGAAAGCATGAGTAAAATCAGTTCAGTCACTTGAGTTAAGCCAGCATGAACAATAAACTGTGCTTTCACCATATGTTCTGACTGAAATTTTCAAGCATGGAAATCTTAAAAATGGCTAATTCTCCACACATCAGTCCAGGTTGTTTTATAGATCCTCACAGAGGAAGGAAAAATTATTCATGGCTAATGAAAAATAGTTCAGTAATTGTAAACTTATGAGCATTTAAAGTCACAATTTGTTTAAATTTTCCCTGAAATACAGGATGAGTTAATGCTGCTTGAGCTTAGAGCTAATCAATTACCAGTAATGCTCCTTGCTGAGCTCTGTTTTAGCATACAATTAAAGCACGGATGCATCACATTTTTTAAGTACTTTTTCTTAAAAAAATACAATAACTAGCACTGCTGCATTAATGAATTGAGATCTATGATTCTAAGACATACCCAGAAATACATTCTTCCTGTAGTATCAAATCTACCTTATTCAACACATTCAGTACTTACACACACTTCCCTGCACTGTGAGAATCTCAACATAGTATTTTTTCCATTATTTATATGGCTGTCTTGCATACAATATACAGAAAGAATACAATGGCTAAAGCAACAAAATTATGTTACTGATCATGTCTGAGGGATAGGGATAGCCCCTGTCTTAATGGGGAGGGAAGAAGGAGGTTTGTGTAGTCAACAGGACTGTAATACCTGCAAGTCAGGGTACACCAAGCTTGTGAGTCACTGATAATGGAGAAAAGGGGAGGAAGCTTTGAGCCTTTGGACCCCTCTTCAGTAAACTGGTATTTGCTCATACAATGCAGGAGCCAAAAATTCCTTGGGACTCCACAGAATCAAGTGGAAGGAGACAAATCCAGCTTTAAGAGCTTTCATCTTCAAAGCTAATTGAGGGCAAGGGAAAGTTAGATACCAAGTGGATCATTAAAAGTGTGACAGTGCCTGTCCTCTTGGATATATTTTATTTGAAGGCTGGGGAGATAAAGTCAGGAGTTATGGCAGGTATAGGATTAAAACAGTCAAAGAAGTATAAAAAACCAAAGTAGGGTAAAAATATTTAGATGAAACAAAAGAGCTGTGGTCTAAAGCACATGAGAAGATTACAAGACCTACAATCCTTTAAGGAAATACCACTGCCTAAAATGCAAACCAATGGACAGTATTGAGCTAAAGACCACTTTTCTCTCCCAATTTCCTAACAGATCTCTCTGTTAAAAGCTATGATCCATCTAGGATTAAAAGGAGTAAAAAATTCATTAAAATTAAAAAAAAAATAAAATCTCAGAACTTAGTATTTTCACCTGACCTATTTTTCACATCATTACTAGCAAGCTACAGCTTTATGTCAGAAAGGTAAATCATCTATTCAGTCGTCAATAGTGTTCTCATTAAGAGTAACTAGTGTTCTTATAATTGTTTGAAACACTTTATTTGCTATAGCAGCAAGGTCAAAGGCTTGCAGAAGTAAATTAATTGTAGCAGTGTTTGTCCTAGTTGAAAACACCTGCAGCTACTCCTGAGGCCTGATGGTCAGTGTCACTAGCCTAATATGGGAACCAGTGATATGAAAGGTAATGATCTTGCTAGAGAAATAATCTCATCACTCTTAAAGATGAAGACTTAAAAAAAAAAAAAGCCAAAACAAAACAGAAAACTTCCACCATCCTAAAATAATATTTTAGCATAAGTAATAATATTTAAATAACTATTAAGACACTGTGGAATTGGCATCTTGGGATCAGTACCTCCAAAGGTGCATTACTACCTACATTTATTCCTTCATATTTCCTTTGTTTACTGGAGTCGCATGTATTCAAATGCATGAAATATCCAAGTGTTTCACAGCTCCATGTTTACATTGCATGCAATGCTCAGTGATCTTTGCATATAGGCCTGTTCATAAGTCTACTGAATCTGACTACAGCACAGGCTTTCTCCTCCAAATAGTGTCCAAAAGCTTTTGCAACAGTTAGCATAGTAGTTGATCTTGGTCATCAGTTGAGTCTGTACGCTACAGAGCTAATACCTTGTTGTTAGTCATGAAATGTTTCTCAGTGAGAAAATGCTGCCTTAGGCTATGTTTCAGACAATTTAAAGTCGGATTCAGTATTAGGTTTTTATGATGTAATATTTTTACTCTTTTCCTGAAAGTTCTTAACACCAATAAAAATAAATATATTTTTAATCTTTCTGATATTTTTGCATAAGTTTGCAGTCATCATGTCAAGTAACTACTTCTTGAGAAAATCAATACCAAGAAAGTTTTCATCTTGTTAATACTGTGAACAGATGCCAGTAATGGTGAATTCTTCTGCCTCTAGCAGAGCAGACATTACTGGACAGAAGATCCATCTGCTACATAAGAAACTAGGGGTAGGACACCTGACATATATCTTCCCCACGTGACTTGGTTTAGCAGGGATTCTCTGATTTGCACAGGATTTTGCACCAATGTGCAGAAGCTGTGTCTTTTCAAATTAAGTGTTTTCATTATGGCACTATTCTTCTCTTGGTAATTATTTAGTGGCTAGGACACTGAAATAAGGTGGAAAAGAGCAGGACCCAATTCTCCTTTACCTCAGGGGATGAAAACTTACTTTGCCAGGAAACTTAATCACTTGGCTATAAGTTAAGGGTAAAGGTGATGCTCTACACTTTTTTTGGTGTGGTTGTGCCACTGCACAGGCCAAGACAACAAAGATTCCATGAGAGGCAGTGTTTCAGCGAGACTCTGTTGCCAGCAGTTAAAGCTTCTCACTTAGTTTGCCCAGTCAATTAGCCAGACTGCCAGTTCCCATACCGGGAATAAAGTTACTTTTTTAAAATCACCTTTACTTCCCCACTGTGGCTTTTACAGGCTTGCAACCAGCAGGCTTCCAGAACAGGTAAAAGCTGGCCGCACACTGCTGCATTGGTGCATGACCCAGCAGCGTGTGGATCCCAGCACTGGAGTAAGGACATTGGCATCACATGGCCATGTGGCACCAATGCCTGACAACCTTGTCTATCAAACATCGTGGAATGTGACAGGACTCTTTCAACTGAAACATAATTCATTAATCTAAATCAGGATTTTAATTCGTGGAGGTATAAATATTGGGGAAATATCTAGATCCTCACTCAACATGTGAGGGTACGGTATTCTAAATATCCTTACTTAGGTGTCTTTTCACAAGTGTAAAGATGAAAATAGAAGACAAACGTAGGGCCCTGAAGATCTTCAGTTAATGTACATTTCCAATTATTATCCCTTCAGCTAATTCAATCCTTAAATCCTATGACTACAACTCAGTGCCGAATATATGAAGCAGTGCTGCCATCTTACAAATACATGTGCGCATCCTGAGAACAGAACATATACTGTGCACCCAGATACCTTATATTTTGTGAATAACTTGTGTTTAACATTAAACTTCCTTGTGTTTCTGATGCAGTTGCCTACTTGCAAATGCAATGTCATGTATTTTTATCTTGTGCAAGACTATGCTTCCATGAGCAACTATAATCTAATTAAAGTCATTAATGTTTATGCCCAAGGGAAACATTCAGTTATTTGTAGGCATCTGAGTTTTTCCTGTCTTCCGATCCTTGTTGTAATTTATGCTTTATTGAGCACTTCTAAATATCCACAAGTTATTTCACTGTTACCCCAAAGCACTGCCACCCTGTAGCTTATGGCACTGTTTTCAGTGCTTCTATTTAGAGTTAAATTGAGTAAAAATGAGTAATATATCTAAGTTTCAGAACTGGAGCTACAGCTTTTGAAGCCAGATTTTACGAAGTTTTCCCTTACACTAAAGAATGTTTAAGATTTTCATACCATAAATCAAGCCTTAATCAGAGGTCAGAATTCTCTATGTCTTTCAAATGCAAGCAGCTATCTAGGAGTGTCTAAAAGAACACACCAGCAATTTCAAAACCTAGACCACTACTATAATGCTCTGTAAAAATTATTTTGGAGCTACAAAGAGCACACAACAAAGTATCAGTGAGGTAAAGATTTTAAGGTAGTGTTGGAAAAATTGCTGTTATTTATCAATTATATAGCCAATCTTTCCATCAATAAATTCATAGTATTTCATAAAGCACAAAGGTTTTATTTTCAAAGTTCTGCTAAGACTTGATTCATAGACATTAAAGCCAGTATAAAGGATCCCACTGATTTAAGTAAGCCCTGGAGCAAACTTCTGTCTCTCTTAGAGCCAGTACACTCAGGCCACGAGGCAAAAGAAGGAAAGGTGCCATCATTACCAAAGGGTGTCTCTTAATAGCTTCCCAGGTTAGGATCTTTCCTACTTGGAACTGAGAATGTTTGGGTGCAAGGTGAAACAGCCAGCGAAAGAGCACATGATTTCATTTCAAGCAATCTAACTCAATTACTGCAGAGGGTGTGGGAAGTGATCTGTTGAGTATCATTGCTGTCAGCCCGAGGGAGGATCATCGCTGATGGCCTGTGACAAGCAAAACATTTTCCCAGCTGTGTCTATACTAGTCTATCACCAAAAATGTTCCCCATCCCTGCAGAGAACAAGGTATTTCGACTACAGCTATGAAAGAACTATTTTCTCATCCAATGTAATTCCAGATTTCAAACATTTATCACTCCATGTTGGTGTGAAACCTTCTTGGAGATTTTCACAAAGCGAAAGCATGCTTTCCCTGGCACTGCCAGACCAGGTTCAACACATTGCACAACCTACTCTAAACAAGGGATGTAGGACTAAGCCTTTTTCTAACCTATCATGAGCACCAGGCTGTCTTGGGGTGGATTTCGTTCTCTACCACTGGAGATGTTACATACATTTATATGCTTTCTATAAACACTCAAACATTTTACTGCAGCCAGGACCTGATCCCAGTAGAGTTTATGAACTTGATTGTTGTGGTTTGGGACTACATCTACTTGTCCAACTTTATCTTTCTTCAGCATGGGGTTAAGATAGCTGTCCCAAACTAAGCTAAATATACTTCAGTTTGACAAATACTCATTTTATGACAGAAGTAATTTCAGTAAAATATTTCCAACCAGTGGCAGTAATGCTTCTTTTGGAACAGGTTCTAAATAGCAATCATCATGGCCACCCTGACCTTATCTGAAACCTGCTCAGAACAGATTGAATTAACATGACTACAAAGCTAGAATACAGCCTGACATGGCCTGTATGCTCCACAGACTTTCTTTCTTTTAGCTAAAGTGCTCTTTAGTAGCGGTCTGATGCCCATATAGTACAGTCCCATGATCAGGGCAGCACTTAATTGTGCCATTAACATGAAATAAGTTGGACTTAAGCACATACTGTTACATACAAGCTGTCCTAAGTATGGATTAAGAAACCATTGTTCCTTGCAAATTATTCTTAATATACATAGAAATAAGAAACATAAGCAGATGTTCTGTGGGGCTTTAGCCTCGATAGCATAAATGTAACATTATCTGCAATGTTTTTAGAGCTGGCTTAAGCATATATACAGAAATAGCCTCCTTTTTACATACTGTCCCGTTCACCATCCTAGGATAAAAAGCAAAAGCTCAAGTTTTTGGTTTTTTTTTTGTATTTTCAAACTAGGAACATGTCAAGCAATTCTGAATAGCTGAATTGCTTGTATTACTCAGCAGAAGTGCTCATTACATTTAAGCATGCAAAACCCATACATTTTAGGTTCTTTCAGCATACCTTGTTTAGTGTTCATGTCAGGACACCATAAGTTTAAACATTATGCTGAGAAGGTTTAATTATCTGCTGCTTCTATCACGCATCTCCAGCCCACACTTTACTGTCCAAGCTATTAACTGAAAATTTGGACTACAACTACAGATGAAAATGGATTTATTTGATTAATGTGTGTATACAAGTGTGGGTTCTCTTGTGAACTATTCAAGTGTTGAGTTTAATTGAGCTACAGCTGGTGCTGACTGTTTTCAGAGAGTAGGGATTTACTGACTGATTGACTATCTCTCTCTTTTAACTTGGATGAAGATGCATTCAGTAAGAAGTGAAATTTCCTGATGATACAAAACCACAGGGAGAAAGAACAGTAAAAAAGAGAAGAGCAATAAACTGACTAGAAGTAAGAGCGTATAAAATCAAGCAGCTTGTACAAAGGGAAGAAAACTGGGCATACCAGTTAGAAAATGCATTAAATCAGGGCCTTTATTTGTAAATCTCCAATTCAAGCGGGGGGGCGGGGGGGAAACACACACATACACACAAAAAAAGAAGAAAAAAAAAGGGCAAAAAAAAAAACCCCAAACAACAAATACAAGCTATTATTCCAATGACGATGAAAATCTCCTTTGGAGAGGCAGAATAAATTAAATTAATGAACTTTTAAAACCCTTCAGCTGGTAACTTCTCTCCCTTGTTGCCAGAGTTAGATACAGCTGTGCAAATGGTATCACACAGGGAAAGCAGAAAATTGTAAAAAGAAAGAAATCAAAAATTTGTTTTCCCTGCTCATGCAGGTCAAACATCCTGTGTGACCTGATGTGAGTACTGCTTATCCTAAGAAAAGGGGGTGAAACCAAATGCAAATATGCAGGGTGCCAACAAAAGTATAAAAAAGCAATAAAGCTATCCAGTTAAAAACAACTAAAAAAAAAATAAATCTCCCAAACCCCCACAGCCTTCATTAGCTGGGAAAACACTGTAAAACTTAACCCTTTTCATCATTTTGGCTGGAAAATCATCCAGAAATGGGCCACCACAAGTGCCCTTTCCAGCTATTCTGGGTATGCAAAACCAATGCTCCATGTTCATCCTGCCCCTACGCCATCTTCCAGCATTAACAGAGCCCATCCTGCCCTTCGGGAGGTGGAAAAGTCACTTCTGTATTTCAGGTATTTTCTTCTGTTTGACCTTTGTTCTTTTTAACCAGTAATTTCATTGCCATAAACTGATCTGTTCTTTACATGTAGGTTTAATATACTCTTAATTTTATTTCTTTATTTTTTTTTTCCTTTTGCAGGGGAATAATACTGTATTTTTTAATTCTGCATAAGATCCAAGTCTTGTTGCTGCACACAGTTTTAAGTTAAGATGTTCTGGAAATATGGTTTGTTTTCATGATGTGTGTTTTCATTCATTGGAAAAGAACGGGTTCTATGCAGAAATAATTGAGGACATGTAATTATTTAGAAGGTCTTGGTAGTTCTGAATAATGTCCCTAATATGATTTTGTATATAAAATCTAGGAAGCTGTAACATCAGAATTTTCTGTTCTTTTTCACAGTAGGATAGGAACAAATACAAGACTCTGTGCTGGGTTTGCCAGTATCTCAAGGGCTTGAAAATCTCAACTGTCACCTAACTCAATGGGTCATGGAAGGAGATGCACTTCTAAATATAAATGAGAGAGCTGTGAATGAAGACATACAATGTGTGGGACTGTGATGGCATTATGTTGCTGTGAATTTTGTCTTCTTACTTGGTTTTTACAGCACAGACCCCTCTACCTGGCTAATCTTAAGCTCCACTCCCCCAGTGTTGTGGCTTCTCTCCTGCTCTATAACCCTGGTTGCCAGATGTATCTGGCAACAGCTGGCTGATAGGGACAACCAGCTTCTTCTGGCACATGGGGTCACTAACGAGGAAAGAGCCATGTGCTCAATATGTTATGAAATTTGAGGCTGGAGCAAAAATGGCAGTCTATTCTCAGTAAATGAGATCTGACAAGTCTAAAGAATATACTGAAAGTGTAAGACTTTATTCATGTGCTAGTCAGAACAACTCAAAAGTATCTATCCTTATCCACCTCTCTTGAAGGAATTCAATGCAAACACTAAATAATGAGAAGAAAAAAAGAAAAAAACACAAAACTACCAGAAAATACACACACTCCCAGTAGTAGCCTCTGATCACCAAGTATCACAATGGCAGACAGTGCTCTAAATTCCCCCGAGTTCTTTGTTACAGTGTGCACAGTAAATACAACACGGAATAAGAATGAGTAGGTGCTTCTACTGTTGACACATCTTTAAATAGTCCCCCATGCATATGGCTGTGAGTAAAAGTGCCTGTGAGTTCTCTATACTCTGTGAGTATAGAGAAGGTATTTACAATTTGGTATTCTCCCCTTTTTTCCCTCTAAGAATGCTCTATTCTCTGCACCAGAAATAAATCAGGTGTCTTTCTGGATTTTATGAAGAATATTTAAGAGAGAGATAAAAAAATGATATAAATTTAAAATATTAGCAGTAAAATAAAAGAGTAGTGTGTAAACTGTTAATAAGCTTAGCATTGACATGTTGATGTGGCACTTAGGGACTTGGTTTAATGGTAGACTCGGTAGCACTGGGTTTATGGTTGGACTTGACAATCTTAACGGTCTTTTCCAACCCAAATGATTCTATGATTAACAACCTGAGTTCCTTTAAATTGTACCAAGAGTGACAGCTATCACTTCAGCTTTACAGGCTGACACATACATTACCAAATATACCTACACTGTATTCCCACTTTATTCCAGCAAAAGCAGATAGGCTTTGCTTCAGCCAGCAAGTCCTTTACTTCTCCTGTGCTGAAGTAATTAAAAGCAAAGCTATAAAACTTGTAATTCCTCCAAGGACTTATTGGAATCCCACATTTTTTTTTTATTGTCGTTCTTCAACATACTATTTCTAAATCCTGTCTTTGAGACCTTTTTCACAAGCCACTCCTAAGGCATATTCCATTTGCAGAGTAATCTGGCTCCACCAAGTGACGACTGCTGTGATTGTTGCTCTATACCTGGATGTAAGATAACACAAAGGGGTACTAAATATTAAGCTAATTTGGTAACATTGGGATTTTGTTACAGAGCTTTGAACTCCAGCAATTCATACATTTTAAATACATTAATACATTTTGTTGTAGTGTAGATGGTAAGTGAAAACACTGAAGCATTTTAAGGAATTTATTTGCCCCACTTCTGGCTGATGCTGAAATTTTGTCTAACAAACTACCCATACTATTAGTAATTCAACCAATAATACAGATGAGAATAATTGTAGTGAGGTAGAGAGGAGGCAGGAGGGCAAATTATCTCCCTCAAATTCATTCCACAGCTTCCAGATGCAGGTAAGTAATTAGAGAAAGTCTGCTGGACTATGAGGAATGTGTGTGAATGAATTTATTATGCAGTCTTATTTAATATAAGGTCTGAAAGAACATGCTTCGGAAGGCTCAAACCAAAGTAGATTAAAATCACAAGTGTAATGAAGGCTATTCTAATATGGTTTTGGCAATACTGTTTTTGAATGACAGCATATTCTGAAAGTTTTTTAAAGCACTCCAGAGTAAGGAGGTTGAAGGCCTGGGAGATACCATGCAAAGCCAGACAGTGAAACTGAGATTGCTTTGGATGCTTCCTGCATCAGCTTTATGAACCCACTCAAAGATCCTGGGCTTAGCTTTTGCAAGCTCACAGGGGCATGAAAAAGTAGATCTGCTGAAACTTGAAACTACCATGAGGTAGTTGGTGTGTTTTAATATCATGGTTAGTCAGCTGTAAATTTTACCATAAACAGTAGGATTTCCTTTATCATCGTTACTACTTGCGGTTTTGTTATTTTTGCTAAGGAAGACTATGGAAAGGCTGAGCAAGCTGTCTTTTGTTAGCTCAGAGTTCTACTTCAATTATTAGCAGAGAAACCAGAAGATGGGTCAGCAGCTATTGGAAAGTATCGTAAGCCCATGCACACAGAAATTCACACAGGCAATTCACATGGGAAATACAGACTATCAGAAATTGTTCATGTCTTTGGCATTATAGCTCTCTGCCATTTTCCCTAGCAATAGAGAAGCATATGGGCTATACAATAATACAGACAGGTATTTGTTTTAGTTGTGTGTTCTCAGTTCCATGTTCTGTTCCTTTGAAAAGATTGGATGAGGAGGAAGCCCGCTCAAGGCAATGGGAGTTAACTCAGTATGCTCAAGGGAGAGAAAGTCAGAGGGACCACAAGAAGGAATAAACAGGAGATTCGCAACAAAGAACAGCTTGGCTCCAGAAAGACTGGAAAAGAACTTCCTGAACAGTACTACACAGAAATTGTGGGCACCCAGAAGATGAAATCCTGGGATCTGTCTGCAAAGTGATGGTGGGCAAGAAGAGAAGAGTGCATAAACCTTATTTCTGTTCTGTCGCCTCAAGTTGGCTTAAGTTTTCTTTATATGAGAAAGCAGAAATGCAACTTTTTATTTAAATTGTAAGTTCTTTTCAGTTTAGAAATTTTTTGGTCTTTTGGGGAGCTCATTATAAGATGAAAGTCTGAGTCATTTCCACATCAAAGCTGTTCTCCACTCCGCATCTTGTCACAAGAGGGAACAGACAACCTTGCAGACCAATAGAAGCTGCTAGTGTGCTAGATCCTGGTGTTATTCTGAGGAATGGCAGGGGGTTATGAATAAAATAACAGGGAAAATCACTTTTGGATCTGAACTGATTCCTTTTGAAGAACATCTTGAGGTGCCTCTTAAAGCCAGATTTTTGCTTAGACTCTGCCACCTTGTGCTAATCTGTCACTGTACATAAATAAATAATAAAAGGGCTAACTCTTATTTTCCTTGCTGAAGATCTAAGGGGAAAAAAAAATCTTGGTATTTTCCCAGATTTAGACCAGGATTCTGTCTTTAGCATCCTGGGACTTCATTCCTTTGGAGTTATAGACTCTGTATGATTTAGGGACTTAAATATCAGTTATTGGGAGATGCAATCTTTGGAATCTTGAACAATTAGTGTCAGTGTTATTGTATCTGTTAACAAATACTAGCAATACCAAATTCTACTGGCCCATAAGACACCCGCTCTAAGTTTAAAACTGTATTTACCCCCAACTGTAAACTGACTGTTCAGCAAATAGCAGCTTAATCAGGGAGCAGAAAGGAAGGGAATAGGTAGGTAGAATACAATACAAATAAAAAGAAGAAAGTGTAGATCCTGGTAAAATATGTGCTGAAGGCTGCACTGAAGGAAAAAATACTCAGTCAAGATGTTTGGGCAATAAGCTGGTAATTTTGCATTCAAGTTGTATTTTGGTGCAAGATTTCAGGACCAAAAAAAAAACCAAAAACCAACAGCCAAAGTGGGTTTTCATGAGGCTACAAAGAAACTACAAGCCAGTACTAAGGCAGAAACATAATCTTTATCAAAAGGATTATTGCAAATGCAGACATCCTCACAACCTCCTCACTACTAAGTATTTTCTGGTTGACTACAAAGACCATAGACTAAGACCTGAGCCTCTTTACCATCAAATAATGCACAGCCTGATAAATTAAATAAAAATAACAGAATTAAAATGAGTTGGCAACTGGGTAGGATGTGGTTGTTCAGCCTACAGACAATCAGGTAAAATATGATGTGCACACTGAGCCTCTATTTTTATGTGTAGCAGTACTTTTCTCCTATTTCTAGGACTTCTGTTTCTGCATCTATTTTAGCAAAAAAAGGCCCATGTTAACTATCATTTCTTAGCTGGCCTAAGTTGACAGAGAGAGAGTGTGTGTCTTTTTATTTCCTTTTCTGACTGGGGCAGCAGCCAGCATACCTGATGGAGGTGAGACAGTATCTATAGGAATGGAATTAGGAAAGCCAGAAATAGTAGTTTTATCTAAATGTACGTAACAGGGACCTAGACAGACTCTCCTCTGACAGTCTGCATCTAGTCATTCCAAAACAAAAATGGTAGGAGAGATGTGTAGGAAGGTGACTGAATATTGAGTGGGCTCAGTGTCTGCAATTTCATTTCCTCTACATCATAGGCACAGAAAACTGTCACTTGAGCAACTCTGTTTAGATTTCTGCTTAGTTCTTGGTAAACAATTACTTCAATCTAATTTATCTCATGAAATTTCTAGAAAACTGTGTTGTTCTATGGTATTTTTGAAATTTTTCTATTAGGTCTTCTCCCAACTTGTTTATATCAAAAATTGTTTGCTTAACTACAGTAAAAACTTTCTGGAAACTTATTGATTAAATTAAAATTTGTGATGTAATAGCTTGATTACTTTTTCCAGTAATATTCAAGCATTTCACAATGATTTTATCACAACAAATGCAACTCTCTATTGCTACTGATTCAAAAATTGTTAAGATTGAAGGAGATTTGGTCACAGTATCTCAGTTTTCAAATGTTCTTAAATTTTTAAATACTTGAATCACAAAATTAACTAAAAGAGTCATGGAACACCCATTAAAACACAACCTCTTTCAACATACTGTGTGCTTCTTTCTTAATATAATCTCTAGTTCTTAATGTACCTATTGTATCTGCATAAAAAAAAAAAATAAAAAAAAACATTATTGGTACCTTTTTATTTTGATTTCTCCAATAAAACTGAGGGAAAGTATTCTGAAAGGACAGAAAACCAAAAACTTTTTTGTCGGAACAAAAAGCTTAACACTGGACAATATAGCTGCAAAATAAGATAACAATGATAAAAGGTAGCAAGATACAGAGAAGCGTAAGTAAAGTGTGAAGATAACAGAGCTTGAATTCTACCACTGTTCAGCTCTTCTGTCAGTCAAATATCTTGTCATGTTTGAAGTTCACATCAGCAGCAGTTGAGTTGCCTTTCCCTATATCTTTACCACTGCCAAGACACAGCTTTTGCTTCAACGGTTCAAATAAACATCAGAATGTTAGTAGCAGGCTAAGCTATAGAAACAGAACAACCCCAACACTTATAAGCGACTTTAATTACAAATGTTATAATGTCCTTTTGGCCATACATGTATTAGGTTTTTTGCCTCTAACTGCCAATCTTTCAAGTCCCTCACTTCTTAGAAAGAAAGAGCAGCCTTAGTGTGAGCTGAGCTAACGTTATCAACAGAAGCACCAAATGATGTTGGGGTATTGTATTGTTATAGCACTGACCACTCTGGCTTTTTGCCTTGGTTTTCCATCTGGTATTACCCACAGCATTTCCCACAAAGTAATAAAATGACCCTGCTTATTTTAATATGGGGAGCATTCCTAGAGCAGAACCAAACAGACTACTACCGGGTAAAGATGTTTGCTTCTTTGTCTATCCTTGGCCATAAATTATACTCTATCTTCTCTCCATTGTTCTCTGTGGTAGACTGAAGCCACTAAAAAGTGCTTGCACAGGATATGTTGTGAGAGAACAAAGCATCAATCTGTATCTATGTCTTCTACCTAAGAACAATGATTAGCTCTTTGAAAGTCACTCATCCGTGATCCAAACCTCTGAGAGCTGACTGCAGCAATAGAACCCCAGCAGGAAGGAAAATTGCTTTTCCACACTTGATTAAAACCCTCCTTAACAAAATATTCTAATCTTGGAGCAGAGCTGGTTGTCTAGATGTTTTTCACCTGGCCAATGCCAGTGTGCACTAGCCAATATGCATGCAGAATGCTGCTATTAATTTCTTCTGTCTTCTATCCATCATATTTTACCAGTGGCTTTAGCAGACACTAAGGATTGTACAGTACCTACTGCTACAAGGCCTCAAATAAGTACTTGTATTTAATGTGTACATACAGAGTAGTCGTGTTTTAAAAAGTAAAAGTGATCAGTTCTACTCCCAGGTTTGCCCTTATAAACCAAGACCCTCTCCACTGACACCACAATACCTATAGAGAGAAGGTATATAAGAGGAGGAAGCTGGTGGCACTCTTTTCATCAAGATCCAGGGTTTCTGCACAGATCATTATATGGTTAATATTTGCCTTTATGGCAGGCATATTAGCATTTTTAAAAGTTACACTAAGATATGCCCTTGTACCCATGAATTAGTTCCCTTCCATTATGTCAGACAGTATCATTATCATCAACATCCACTATACAGGTAAAAGAGTACATTTTTGCCTTTGGCTTTTTATGCTACTGTTCTACTAGTGTGTCTCTGTGCTATTTATTCATCAGGTAAAATTGTGTAATAATTATTGGAAAGCCACATAATTACACAAACACTATAAGGAAAAAACAGCTTTGATAGTAAATGTTTGATCCAACAGTTAAACAAACCTTAAAGCTTTTTTTTTTTTTTTTTAATAAAATTTAGAAAAGTTTACTTGCTCAAAACTATCGGGAAACCCAGAACCAGTGAGAAGTCTCACTTCAGTAATGTGAGACAGAGGTTGGTATGAGATTTGGAGGCAGAAAATTTGAGGGGGAGGAGGTTGCTTTTGACTGCAAGCTCTATAATCGCTGCACATTGGAGAAAGTCAGGGTTCTGGTCAACCGACAGATTGTATAATGAAATTAGGATACATTCAATGGAAACATTGAGAAAATGTTAAACATTGATATACACCTTATTGATTCATGATTCCTCTTTGCTCATTATGCTCATGTACTTTCAAGATTTCAGATTGGTACTTATTGTAATAGTGCCGATGATTAAGACACCCTTCTGGGATTCGTGAGATTCCCTGGCACTCAAAGATTCTGTGGCAACTCGGACAAGTACATGTCATAGTACCTAAAATAAATCATGTCTGTATTGAAAGGGATAGCTGTATCTGATCCATACAGTAATCACTGCATACATTTTCCTCTCTGGAATCTCTCACAAACACATCAAGATACTTATTAATATTTCACCTCCTCACTTATATTAAACTGATCAATAGTTGAAAGTATTTTAGAATATATATGTACATCAAAAAGGCACTGATACAATAAATGTAAGTATGCTGATTTATATTAGCTTAATGAAACACATGCCATCTCATGCTTTGGTTAACTTATGCTTGTTTTCATCTTATGTGTGTTGTTTTAATTTTAAGTAGAACAAAGTATTTTTGAGAAAGAAAAAAGCAAAAATTGTAATTAGAAAGTGGTTACGGATAACTCAGAAAAAAGAATACACTACTAGTAACACATTCCAAAACAGAAGTGGTCAGAACTTACAGGTCTAATTTGATACATTCTTCTGAAATGTGAAAGAAATAGCACATATGTGCATACATAAAAAATAATGACACTTAGATGACAATTACAATTCTTTTTAACCTTGTTGAAGGACAAATATCAATTGTCTGGTTGTCAAAATCTTTTCAGCTTATTATTTCTACAGGTTTTTCAACCAAACTTGGTCAAGTTAGTACAAGACCTTTTTGCTCCAATAAGCCTGTGGAAGCTTCTTCAAAAAATGCTTCCTGCTTTTCTGTTTTTAGGGAAGCAGTGGCTGTATCAGCACCCCGGTCCCCACAGCTCTCATGTACCAAATATTCTTAAACTCCTGACATGACACTTCCAAGCCGATAATAGTTACACATGTCCTACCCAAAACTGATTAGAACTGAACAGCCTTCTGATGGTCAAGGAGAAAAGCACTGCAAGGCAGCATGAGTGTGCAAGTCACAAGAAATGAGAACAAAGCTGACTCAGCAAGCCATAGAAGCATAACTGATCTTCCCCAACTCCAAAGTTAATGGTAAGCATGACAGTCCTATGTGCCACTAACCACTCTCTCCCGCTAAAGAAAGGAAATACTGGTAGTGCATAAGAGCCACTTCTAAGAATGTCCTCTAACAGAGAACACTTTGCAGTATTAATTAATTTGGTATTACACATAATAATATATTCTATATACTTCTCCTTTTGTCCTCACAATAGGTACTGCATTGCATACATTGTAGTTTCCACCTCTGTATGTTTTTTTGATAGAAGTAGTGAAATATGAGTCATAATTACTACCCTACCCTACCCTACCTGAGCTACCCTGATGGCTACAACCAGTTGGTATGTGCATCATCACTGTGGTTGCCTGATGAAGGCCTGGACATGAAAAGACAGGTGAGGTATTTAAGCTGGGTATCTGGAGACAGGTTATTGTCATGTGAAAAAGGAGGGGTGGTGGTGGTGGTAATCCTCTCAACCCCAGGTGTTTGATCTGTCTATTAGTGCCTCAGGAAAGCCAAGACCCTTGTGCCTGATGCCTGTCAGCATCCCGTTACCAGGACCCTTCACTGAACAGTCCTGCTGGAGCAGAGGGCAATTCAACTGCCTTGTTCAGGGTCATTCAGACCCTCAGTGGGTCTTCCCACTTTGTTCAAATGTGTTATTCGCTGCCAGCAACTGTTAGCGCCCACAAAGGACTCACACTAACAGTTTACAGAACATTCTTTATTATAAAATCATGACTAGTTAAGATTCGTGATTGCGAGTGATAGGGACTGTCTGCAAAAACAAGCCTGAAATGATACACTACCAAACTATACAATCAAAACCTTAATTACTACTGACAGCTAGAATGAGTTAGTTATTTAGCACGTGTAAGTCAAATTTTTTACCCAATAGGCATCCCTAGGGGGGGGGGAAGACAGGTTCAGCCCATTGACTGATCCCAGAAGTTACGATGGAATCTTCCCGTCTCTTCTCCCCTCATCTGTCCACTTTTTATACTTTATAGTATATTGCATATTCATTCATCATACACAGGATTGGTTATAAGTTTCTTGCTTCTAACGCAAATCAGTATGCATCCTCAGATAGCACTACTGAAGTTCTCTGCTAACTACACATGCTCCTCAAGCGGGGTTTTGCCCTCTTTCAGGGGAGCTATTTGAGTTGGAGGTCATGATCTCCCCCTACCACTATTATCTTTGTCCTATTTTCAACTAATTTTCTGTTGATGTCAGTGGACTGCAACACCTTATCATCCTGTTTCCTCTCATAGCCAGAACTTTACTGACTTGAAGGCTTCTTTCGGCATAACTGAGATAATGGTGTTCTTTTCACTATCTGTTCTCATGCTCCCCAAGGCTGACTCCCTTAATTAGAAGTCCCTTCATTCATAACAACTTTAGAGTAAGTCACATTGGCCTAGCTTTGTGTAGACAATTCCCCCTTCAGGACTAGTTCATTTCCATCACATTTAGGTGGAGTTTGAATGACTCTAGTTATATATATTGTTGTTGCTAACTGGTATTGTGTGCTCAGTGAGACGCAGTAGTACCTTGGAGACAAGCAACTTTGGGAGGGATGTGTGCATTAGTATTACAATGAGATTATTTCATCTGGGGAAAGTCATTTCACCACAATGGCTGGCTCAGCCACGGAGATCTCATGGATTCTTCACATGACAACTGGTATGCAGCTTATCAGCTGTGTGGTGCCATCGAATTCCCATTCCTGCACGGAGCATGACAGAGCATGGCTGCAGGGTCTCCACCCTGCTCCATCCTCCGTCACTCCTATCAGCATGTGCTGAGCTGTTGGGATGTGTTGCTTAGGGAACTGTGGTGATGTAGATTCCATGCATGCCAACCATCCTGAAGGTGATAGCTGTATTTTACTCTAAAAAGCTTTCCATAATACTACGCTTCTATTAGGACCCAATTTTTCTCTAATTCCACCACACCACACCCCCCGCCCCCCAGGTGATTTTCCCACAATTATACAGCTGCCTGCGTCAAGAGCATGCCATCAGTCACCATACCATGGCTGCTCTTCTGTCCTCTATTGGTGATCACCAAAAATGAGTGAAAAACAGAGTGAAAAAGGAGATACAGTGAGTCATGAGTCTAATCTGTCCTTATAAAGCCATATAAATTGATCCTGCTTTGAAACCAATAAGAGTTTTAAAAATATTTTCCAACAAGAACTGAATTATCAATACCTCTCATAAGCATCTGCTAAAAAAAGCTAAAATTCCATTTATTTGAATATTTTGATATTGTTAGCAGTAAAAGTAACAAATTAACATTCCATAGGGTATTTCGCATCTGATTGCTCGCTTAGTTGGTAAAAACAACTTTCTAACTTTGAGCCCTTTACATAGACCACTAACAGAATGTGCTGGACATCAGCATCTTACACCACACTCAGACTTGAACTCTGGCAAGAATAATCTAGAATGTTCCCAGAATCACAGCTCTGGTTCCTATAATTTGCTGTAACTATACGAAGTAACTCTTTCTTTGTAATATAAGTCAGTAAATGTAAGATGAGAGAAAATCTTTTAATACTCCAAATCCAGTCACAGTAGCAGCTGTTTAGCCACCTGAGTACACCCGCTAGAAATGAACTAATAATGTAGACCACCTCTGGCATCAATCACAGCATCAATCTTCATAGAGGAAAATGTGAAATTGCTTACAGCAAAGAGTCAGTGGAGCTAGAAAAATTCACTGCTAGGAACCCCACACTATAAATAAATGAAATAATACAGAGGGTATAACATGCAAATAACCTAATAGAAATACAACTGTCTTGAGATGACAATAATGCAGAAACAAGCACACTTTGGTAACAGTGAAAATGTGATTATCAGGATATAGAAATTCAACATTAAAAAACAAGAGATAATCTGCAGAAAGATCCCAAAGTGTTTCTGAAAGAGGTGTAACAGAATTCATGGGTAATATTAAATACAATAGAAAGAAGTTGAAGAGAGGATTTTTTTAATCTTGATATAGGTATACTCAGGGAAAAAAAAAGTAATTAAGAGTAGTACTTTGAAAGCAATGAGGAAAAAATTCTTTGTCAATCAAAGCACGGTTCATTTAATCATAATCTGTGTATTTGTGTCAAGCAAATGAATGACAAATGGCTAAAAGACCTTACTAGCATTGCTGGAAACTACCAATTGCTACTTGGCCAAGTGCAAAACACCTGCTAACTTTAAGCAAGAAAAAGTTACTATCAGTTAGAATAGCTGGTGCTCAGCTGAAAAGAAGAAAAAAAAACAAAACCCAAACCAACACCCCACCCCACCAAGGCCCCAGAAGTTGAGTTCAATGAGCTAATTTCATTTAATGTTTAGAAAAAGCTGTTTGCAAGGGTCCAGATGAGGCTGTTAGCTGCTGTTGAGTGGAGAAGTGTGCCCAATTATTGCTTGTAAAACAGTGAGAGGCCTGTAGGAAGTGGATGCAAGGTTAAATGTACAGTATTAGAAAACTGGTATTTCTGCTGGTGTGTGATTTTTAATACCCAGTACTTCTTTCTTTTTCTTTTTTTTTTTTTTTCTTTTCCTCCAGGTCTGCAGGATTTTTTGTTCTGTTTTGGGAGGGTTGTTTGGGAGCTAGAAGGATGGGTTGGTAGGTGTTCCGTAGATTCAGCAAGCAGACAGAAAGAAGCCAAAAGATGTTTCTCTTTAGAAACTAAAATTGTGTTGCTCTGGTTTTGTGTGACAATACAGATTAAGAGGGTCTAACGTGTTTAATTTGCTCATAATTTTTTCACGCCAAATCCTAAAGAAATTGTCATTCTTTTTGACATGACCTCATGTTTCAAAAGGGGATCCTCACACTGAGTAAGGAACTGTGTTTGCAGTGCAACTT
Organism: Microhierax caerulescens; assembly: GCA_035590215.1. NCBI lineage: Eukaryota > Metazoa > Chordata > Aves > Falconiformes > Falconidae > Microhierax > Microhierax caerulescens. The sequence continues at coordinate 105,786,441 of JAVJGJ010000047.1, forward strand.
TTTGCTGACAGGAAATGCAACCACAACTTTATCAGTACCTACTGATGAAGTAAGAGTAAGTTAAATGGTATTTATCTACACTATTTTAAAATCTACATAGATGAGGCCAGCTATTTTGAGCTGGAGAAACAAAAAATACATAATCCTCCAAGGAGTGTCAAAGGATAAATGCATATGCATCATGGACTAGGTTCTGTCACAAGCTATGAGAATTCTTCCAGTTTGAAATCAGCTTGCCACACCACAACCAAGCGCTAGGGTCAAGTAGGCAGGAGCAGTGGTTAGAAAAGAAAAAATGTAGCAGCTACGAAATGCTCATTTCTCGGATAGAAGAACACTATTTATTCTGCTGTTAACATCACTTAACTGATTTTTTTCTTCTCCCATCATAAAACAGTGTTTAACCAGTGTTCAGAACTCCATCTTCGATATGCATAAATATTAGCATATATTAATCAGTTACAGTTGTTAAAAAAATTGTATCATCAAAGAAAACACCCGTGGGATGGTAGTGAGGGAGATGAACGGTGGCCTCAAGCCTGGCACTCCCCAGGGAAGGCTTCCCTCACAGCCAGGCTTCCCTCATGGCCAGGCTTCCCTCACAGTCGGGCTTCCCTCAAGGCCAGGCATGGCTTCCATCGCAACCAGGCTGCCCTCACAACCAGGCTTCCCTCATGGCCAGCCATGGTCCCCTCACAGCCAGGCTTCCCTCATGGCCAGGCTTCTCCCTCATGGCCAGGCTTCCCTCAAGGCCAGGCGTGGCTTCCCTCACAGCCAGGCTTACCTCACAGCTGGCCTTTCCTCATGACTGGGCTTCCCTCACAGCCAGGCTTCCCTCAAGGCCAGCTTTCCCTCATGGCCAGGCTTCCCTCACGGCCAGGCTTCCATCACAGCCAGGCTTCCCTCATGGCTCAGCTTCCCTCAAGGCCAGGCATGGCTTCCCTCACAGCCAGGCTTCCCTCATGACTGGACTTCCCTCACGGCCAGGCTTCCCTCAAGGCCAGCTTTCCCTCATGGCCAGGCTTCCTTCATGGCCAGGCTTCCATCACAGCCAAGCTTCCCTCACAACCAGGCTTCCCTCATGGCCGGGCTTCCCTCACGCCCGGGCTTCCATCACAGCCAGGCTTCCCTCGTGGCTGGGCTTCCATCACAGCCGGGCTTCCCTCAAGGCCAGCCACAGCTTCCATCACAGCCAGGCTTCCATCATGGCCAGGCATGGCTTCCCTCACAGCCAGGCCTCCCTCAAGGCCAGGCTTCCCTCACAGCCGGGCTTCCCTCACTGCCAGCCATGGCTTCCCTCATGGCTGGGGTTCCCTCATGGCTGGCGTTCCCTCACTGCCAGGCTTCATTCACAGCCAGCCTTCCCTCATGGCCCAGCTTTCCCCAGAGCCAGGCTTCGCTTCCCTCATGGTCAGGCTTCTCTCATGGCCGGGCTTCCCTCAAGGCCAGCTGCAAGCCTACCCTCAGCCACATTTATCCTACACTTTGTAGCCTGGCTGTGCATATACCTCATCGCTCGGCAGCTGCCACCATCTTACTGATAGGGTTTTGGAACAGTTTCTTTCATAAAAGAGGTTTAACTCTGCAGCTTTTTGAGTATTTTCATTTGAAGTTGCAATAGTGCAAGTTAGAGCACTCCAACAGAAACACGGCCCAGGGAATGGGAAAGGCTCATCTCACTACTGCTGCAGTAAGACATTGCTATTAAGTAAAATATCTAAGATAAGTGGGTTTTATCTCCTAATTTTTCTGTTTAGTAAACAGCTGTCGTTCTGCCTCTATGTCTTTGCACTACAGCAGCTGAGGCAGTGCAGGTGAACGCAAGACCAGGGGCCGGGGCTATCCCGGCAGGGACCATCGGGCGCGTCAACCCTGAGCCCGATTTCAGCCAGAGCCCCGGTCTGGGTGCGGGGGTAGCTCCAGGGCGGCCCGCGGAACAGTTAACGGCCACCGCTAGCCCCCGGGAGCGACTGCGGCTCCGCGCGGACCGCCACCCCCTCAGCCGGGGGGCGGGCGGGCGGGGCGGGGCGGAGCCTGAGGTGCCGCGAGAAAAAGCGAGGCCAGGCGTGATGCCCGGATTAGCGCGGCGGCCATGTGGTGACGTCACGCACCGGTCCAACCAATGGGAGGGCGCGGCGGTGGGTTTTGAACGTCAGGGAGCGGTGCCAACCGCCAGTCGTGTGTGGGAACTGTCTGCTGAACCCTGCGCCTGGAGCGGCCAGCGGGTGCGGCCGCCGCCGTCGGGCTGAGCTGGGCCCTGTGGGGGCCGCCAGGTGAGAGCCGCCGCTGATGGGCTAGTGGCTGCCGGGGCAGCATCGCCTCCGCCCGGGGCTCGGGCAGCCGCGGCCGCGCGTGTGAGGCGTCCGGCGGCGCACCCGCCTTTCTG